>VXBP01003147.1:0-270397 GCA_013400115.1 Rhinopomastus cyanomelas
CCAAACAGCCATCGGCGGGGCGCACACGGAAGGGGATTGAGAGGAACCGGCGGCTTTTCTAGCCCCTTCGACCGCGAAGGGACGGAGCCCCTTCCTTCTTCACACACGATTCCTGTCCCCACCGAGCAGGTCGGGCCCCTTTCTCCCCGCCTCCGCGGCCCCCCACCCCGCTCCCTTCTTTTCTTCTTCCTTTTCTTCTTCTCCGCTGCCTCTCGCCCTCCTTCTCTCCCTCCCCCCTTCCCGGACCCGCTGCGCGGAGCCCCGGAGTTGCGGCTGTTGCTGCTGAAACTCCTGCGGCGGAGTCAGCGCTTTCCTTTATTTGAGGTGGGGGGGGGAAGGGAGAGGAGGAGCCGCCGAGATCCGGAGCCGCAGCCCCTACAAAAGCGGCGGTGTTGTTGAGGTTGGGGGACGACGACGGCGATTGGGGGTGTTTGTTACCGACCCGTCGCGCACACGGACACTCGTACAATGGAGGAAGAGCCTCTCTCCTCATTCCCTCTCTTTCTCCGCTGTAAAGCGGTGGGCAGAGCTGGGACCCCCGCTCCTTGGGGTCCTTTCCCGCCGCTCAGTGCCCGAGGAGGAGTCGCAGCGCCCTGGCGAAGCGGCCGGGGACATCTCTTTCCTCTCCCCCTCTTCTCTCCCCACACACACCGGGGGTGGGTTGTTGTTGTGGCAAGTTTCTCCTCCTCTGAGAAAAATGGCGGCAGCGGGAGCACGGGAAGCCGCGCCGTGTGTGCGTGTGTGTGTGTGTGTGTGTGGAGAGCCCGAAGGGAAGCGGCGGCCCCGAGCAACCGAGGGAAGGGAGTCTGGCCGGGGAAAAATGGGGGAAAAAGGGAGTTTGGGAGCAGCCTATTGCCCCTCCAGTCTGGTCCCTGCCTCCCCCCACCACCTCGCCCCGCACCACCTTCTCCGCTCGCTGCCTCAGCGCTTTGTTTTAAATTCCAGGTCCAGCCTGGGCCGCTGAAGCCCCGATCGAGGCTTTTCCCGCAGCCTGAGCTCATCATGAAGGTAAAAACCCCCGTTCCGTGCCGTGGAGGGGAAAGGAGGGAGGGCTGCATGAGGAAATGAGTCTCCTGCTGGTTTGCCTGTCTGTCCGGACCCCGATTTTTGTGTGGGTCCAGACGGCGGACTACTCCCGTCACCCTGGCAGCCGGGTTCGGTGTCGGTAAATCCTTCGAACTGAAGGGTTTGTTCTCCTTTAGAAACATTGTTTGTAGGAGGATAAGGACATGGCTGCCTAGGCTGAGCTTCATGGAGGAGCAGGGGACGGGCACACAGCTTGGGAAAGTAGCGTTGCAGAGGAAATGTTGCCTTTGTGTTTGTGTTTACTTGAATGGAGCTTGGTGGTGGATATGCTTATTACTTTCTGTTCGTTAATAGGACTTTTGTTGAATGAATAATCGGGATTTGATCAGGGAGGGTGCATGTAAAGATCTGCTGCAGCGATAAGGTTGCTGTAAAGTGCAGAAAGATCTTCAAACAGGTTCTAATTCTCGGTGCTCAGTGTGGTATTCACGTAGCTTATTGTCACTCATTTTTGTTACCTAGGCCTTTCTAGACTGTTTATTTTCGATGTATTATACCGGTTTTATTCCACTTAGACTATTTTTTTTCTAGAACTACTTCTCTGTACGTTAGAAACCTACATACCTAAAAGTAGTTTTTAAATGCTGGGTTTGGTTTCTGTATTTTTAATAGTTCTGCTGATATGTCTTGTTCAAACTGTTGTTTTATGTTGCCATGTCCCTCATGTCTTTCAGCTCTTCTTCCCAGTGAATCTCCTTTTGAAATTCTGTAAATCTTAGGAAAGATAGTTGTTATAAACCTGTGATATGTCATCTCTTTGAGATTTATTAATTAAAAAGAGCAGCAGTGTGTGCGTGGGGTCTTCGGCTATCAGAGTTGTGCCTACTGTCTGTGAATGAGCATTATGTAAAATGTGTACCCATTGCTGTGTTCGGTGCTGGGAATGGCAGATGATAGGGACTGTTTTAATTTCTAGATGAATCCAAGTTGCTGAGCAGCAAACCAAGTCTTTTTAAGTCTTTTAAACCTTTAAAGGTTTAGTGTGTTTGATTGTGGAGTTTTGTGGTGATTTAGTTGAAGTATATTTTTGAAATTGTATTTAAAATGATCTTTCTTCACAAAATGTTCAGATTTAAAGTCCAGCACACCTCTTTGTCATTAAAAGTAAACTGTGAATTTACAACAGGCTGTTGAAGTAGAATGTTACGGAGCTTTCCAAGCAGTGGGGACACAGGAGATTGAAGGAAGAGAAATAGGAGGCAGTATAGGGCGCTTTTTTCCCCCCAGACAGAGAAACACTTAATTACATGACAGCTGAATTTACATACGTTGCTAACATTATTTTTCCATGTAAACAAGATTTACAGTTACCATAGAGATGAGATTGAGATACCGTTATTACAGAGATATATAAGTAGGTAGACAGGAGGATGAGGAGGTCAGATCACAAGTGGAATGCAAAGTGTGCTGTGAAATAGTTAAAGGAACCCACTTCAGGCTCAATTAAATGTATAACAAATGCATAAATTTAAAGTGGCAAACAAAAAACTGTAAATAAAGTCGTATTTAAGAAAAAGGAAGCTTTCAGTTGACTTACTCTTTGACGAATTTAGTGCTGCCGTTGCGTTTTTATTTTTTAAACTTAGTATTTGAACGCCCTGGCTTAATTTGCATTAAGTCTGAAGCATTTGCAGCCTGTGTGCATGTAGTGCTAAACTTGCACGTGCTTGTGATAACTCCTCGGTACTTTTATTTACTGTGCCATGTAATGTTGAGTGAGGTTAATCTGTAAGTCATTACATTGAAGCTTTGGTTATTACAGTGAAACTTTTAACGGAGTTGTAGCTCAAGGGAAATTCAACAGTCTAACCGAGACAGGGTTTTAAGGTTTTAGGAGTAATACAATGCATCATTGTTTCTGCCTGGCTTAAATTGTAGTTTGTTTTCTAAGCTGACAAGGATACAAGTTAGTCCAATAAGAAGCTGTAAGGGAGAGTGCTTAAGAGAATTAGCAGCTTTTGCTGTTTTTATCAACAGAAGGTAACATTGACTATACTGAATCGAGACACCGTTTCAATTGATGATTGTGTATTTGTGTACATGTATTTTGTAAGTTATTGAATGATTATGCCTCAAGGACACTTGAGTATGTAGAGGATGTAAAACTTTAAGGCCTAGCCCTATTTGGAGTCTGCTGACTGCAGACTTGCTGCCGACTGCATGGTTGAGACTTCCCTTGATATATGCCTTTGCCATTCTTTCAGGTGCAGAGGGTTGTGTTTTTCAGTGCCTAGAGCATGGGAACGGGATTCCTTGTCATCGGTAGCTTTGTCTCTTTGGGAAAACTTTAATAACTCAGTTTAGCTGACTCTTTCTCATCTGTGTAGTATGTTTATAATTCTTTGTAAAACACAGTGAGGTATGTTTAGGAAGAGTGCCAAGCTGTATTGATAGAAAGCTGAAAGTCATCCGAGCTTTTGTATTTAGGAACACACTGAGATGAGAGGTGTGTTGCCTGCTAAGAGATTACTGACTCCAAAGCTGTTGCAGTCACTAGTTCTCACAATAACCCAACTTAATCCATGTAATTGAAGTCCCTTGTATAAACTAGTAACTTCAGTCTGTTAACTAGTCCTGCCATACACCTCAAAGACAACTTGAAGGCAGTCTTGAAATATCCTGAAATATATCTTACAAAATGTATTCCAGTCTAACTGTGCTTGATTTTACAGAACAACACAGTAACAGGCTTTTCCTTGCACTGAATAACCTCTGATAATAGTACAGTTGTACAGCTAAAGCCTAGGATGGTCTGTATGTTTTAGTGAAGCTATTTTTTATTGTTTAACTTAGGCACCTTCTGCATAGTGTCTTTCTGCATTAAGAATGCATCACATCCGTGTAGAAGCTGTTTATTTAAAACCAGATTGCATGCCATCAAATCACCACCTTCTAAGCAGGTAGAAATATTAATATACACATACATACACATAGATATATAAAGTAGGTGTTTATAGTTTTTTTTTTTCATGACATCAGGAAATGAACTCCTGACAGAGTTTAAAAGAAGAGTCTCTGTTTTAAAGAAAGAAACACAAGCTTTTCACCAATGATTTGAACTATTGTAAATACTCCTGAGATTTTTAATGTGTAATACAGCATTTGCTTGATACTTAAATATGTGAATGAAGGTAATAGACCCACTGTAGTTTAAAAGTTCACTGCCACATGGAGATAAAAATAGTCCAAGTCCCAGAAGCTAAAACAGTGCACTGAATTAAGTGATCTGAAGTGATTGTTTAAATGTTTTGATGCTATTTGCACATTAATGTTTTCAGTCTGTAAAATATGAATTATTTAATGGTTGTAGATATTTCTGTTTGATAGCCTTATGTGTTTCCTAGTGCTTCCTCAGTGTGCCACACTTAACAAATTAAGGAAGCTGTGTGTACTGTTTATGCTGGGCTTTTATTTTGATTTGTTTCTAATTCATCCTGAATTAACATCTTGGTTTCAGTAGCCTTTCTAGTGACCTGTCTGGCTATCTACTAGTCCACTCAGATGCTGTCACTGTTTTCTCTTAAAGCCAGTCAGTCTGTCACTCATGTTTTCTGGAACAAAAGTGAAACATCTAGTAAACTTTTTCAGTCACTAATTTCCAACTTTGAGCACAAGTCAGCTGAAAGTCCTGTTGCTCTTATGCAGGCTGGAAAACCAGTCACGGAATATAGTGACCTTTCACTTTCTGGTTAACTATTTGAATCACAGCAGAAACGAAGGTCTATAAAAGGAAAAATATCTTTAGAATAAATTTCTGTGCTGGAAGTAGAACAGGTAAGTCTTAAGAGGTTGTTTTCCCCTGTCATTTAATTGTTTTTGCATAATGAAAAATGGCTTTCTTAAATTCTGTCCTGATGTTCCAGTTTGAACAAGTGATCAGAGGCAGTAATTGACTTCCTCATGCTTGCATAATTATGTAGAAAGGAAAGCAAACACCACTTGCACTGAGCAATTACAAGTCACGTTGGAATAAGCTGTGTCATTTTGAAATTGGGGGGTTTTTGTGCTTTTGAAATGCTAATCTGAGTATATTTTACAATGGCTAAACAACATGGAAGTCTCTGACTTGAATCTGTATGTTTAGTACAGGACTATTCAGTAGCTGTGTTGGTAAGGACTCAAAAGTTAATTAGACCACCTAGTGGAAAAAATAAGGGCTGTATTAGACTGAGAAGACTGAAGTTGTAATAAAGTGAAGTTGCCTGTATTATTATGTTCAGTACTGGTTGAGGATTTTTAGATCAGTGCTCTCACAGCAGCATGGCTACTGCATCGGAATACTATCTAAGAAAACATGTTAATGGAACAATGAATGAATATGTATATCTTCGTTAGAATGCTTCAAGGTGGTTGTTCAGTTCACTTGGTAACCTGAAACAGGTATTGTGTATGTGCAGGGCAGAAACATGCGAAGGTGCACATCACCTTGTGTGTCTTGAGTTCTCAGAGAAGTTTTGCGTTATGTTGAGAATTATTTCAAAACAACATTTTTGAGCTATTAAACTTTACAGTCACTGTCGGATGTTTAACCTGAATGCTTTGCTCATTGCGTAAACTGGAAAAAAATGAGCTAACTTTGAGTAAGGTGGAAATGATACTGTTGTAGCAAACTGGTTTTGAATTTATTTAAACCCTACAGATACACACATTTTTCTTGGAAATGCATGCTTTTATGATAGACTGAAGAATAAAAGGGAATTTGAGATTCCTTCATGTGAAAAAAAGTAACAAATTTGATAGGAAACTCACAGCTTAAATTGTTTTGGTACCCTGTGGTACAGAATCATCCACATGCCCAGTTATTTGTCAATTTTTACTTACTTCTACAAGTAAGTAAACCTATAAGTAAAAAAATAAGTAACCTGTTGTAAGGTGCAGTAGTAGGTTCTCTGCAGTCCTACTTAATATAACATGCTCTTCAGCTGGTTTTACAGAAATGTGCAAAACTGAGCAAATGTTCTTGAACTTGTTTTGCCTTAAGTATGATCTAGGTCGCAGCTTAGAAATGTTGGGAAGTCATTGCTTGTGTGGCTGCTTTGTAGTTGATGTCCTCCAGTAACAAATACTTTGTTTCTGCCTTTCCTGTTTAGAACTTCCAGTCTTGTCCACTGACTGTTACTTCTGCTGCTCACTGGGTATTTGCTTGTGTGTCCGTACAATGGATTTGCAAAATTTCAGAAGCTCGGTAGGGAACTAAGGAGAATTGTTTGTCCCTGTGCATAAACTAAATGCTAGTGATCTAATAAGTGTTAAAATAATTATTTTCAAAAGCTTTTGATTGAAAGTCATAAATCTGGGTGGTTGAGGGTTTTTTGTTAATATAGGGTGAGCAAGTGAGTAGCACAAGGTGAGTGGCTACTTAAAGGAATTCAAGTATGGAGAAGACAGCAAGTCACTTTGATATTCTATGCTTGGCATGTATTTTCCTTCTGAAGATTAGTTTGAACCAGGGAAGAAATTCAATAAAGCTCTATTGTGTTGCTCTTCTCTCCCCCACCTTTTTTTTTTGGCTTGGAAGGCATCTTATAAAGCTGTCATGACCTGTTTAGCAAGAAGTGTTTGTAAGCAAGGCTCTGGAAAGGCAACTAGGAAACTGTCAGCACAGGGTGGCAGAGATTGTTGCTGAGTTACCTGTAGACAGCTGAGTTGATCTACCTGTTTTGTGTATGACCACCGTATAAGAGTGTCTTCCTGATGTGTATTTATTGATTGAATGCAGGTATTGTTCTGGGGGTTCATGAGCTTGTGGGGAGCACTATGAAGGCTAAAAATGGTAGTACCTATAAGAAGGCATTTTTCTTTCTGTGAGCAAAAGCAGTAGTTAGCATAGAGGTACTTGCTTCCATTGCTGTATCTTTGAGCCTGTATGTGTTCTGGAGTGAACGTGGAAGTGAGTACACCAAAGAAAAGACCTCAGATGTCCCAAATTATGTAGTCTTACTGGTGATTTCTCAGATCACTTTTTAAGGTGTTTGAGTTGCCATCCATGGACAAGTTTCAAAGTCATGTGGTTCTGGAGCTTAGGGACATAGTTTAGTGGTGGGCTTGGGACAGCTGGGTTTGATGATCCTGAAAGTGTGATGGAGAGAGCATCCATCATCTGTCATTTAGGCTAAATGTGAATGCAAATGACCAGAGCACTCTTCCAGAGCAGATAACCTAGTTTGGACTAGCTGGTAAGTAACTGTTCTGGGCAGGACAGTGAGTTTGCTGTTGCCTTTGTTTAATCTGTTGGTTTGTCTCCCAGCAACCTACAGCAAAGGATTTAGTTTCAGAAGTATTTTGTCAAATTAATCTTATATTGCCATTTTCTAAATTGTCCACACATGAATTGCCATCCCCACATAGAGCTAGAACACCTCTGTATAGGTTTGAAGTTCATGTTTACTTCAAGATGTTAAATGAAAAGATTAAATGAAATTGATGCTGTGCCTTAAAGATGACTAGTAAAATTTAATTACTGATGTGAGAAACTTTAATTTGGAGTTCCAAAGATGGAGAGGTTTTAAAGAGTAGATGATATTAGACAAGAAAAAGAAAGTATTTTAAGTAGTTTTTAAAGAGGCCAATGAAAGCTTTGCTTTCCCACATCACTCAAGTTCTTATTCAATACTTGGAAAGAATATCATGAATATTAATGCCTGGCCCCCCCTCCCCCCAAACTAGAGAAACAGCTGATGCTACAGTTTTCTGTGTAAAAATATTTATAAATGTTTCATTTATATCCTGTAAAGGTGATAATATTCGTGTTACTGATACAGTATGGGGCTTTTTTACTAATGTGTAGAAGAGTTAAGCAATTGTGCTGTGTTTATTCCAAATTAAAACAGTCAGAAACAATAACTTGGGGACAAATTACATCACTATTGCTTTGATAAGGAAATCAAAGGAAATAGAATTCAAGCTTCCGATTCTTTGTATGTTACAAAGGCTCATACATTTACCAGTAGATTAGTGGAGATCTGGTTGTCAGTGAGGAAGTAGTGGCAGTTGGAGATGGTAAAGCGTATGACACTGCTTACTACCAGAAACTAGATGCGTGTAATATCTGCCTTTCTAAGAACTGGGGTTCTCATTGAACTTTTTTCTGTGATTCTTTTTCCTTTTTTCCTCTTAAATGCTAATGTTCTCAAATACTATTTTTCATTGTTTACACCATCCTTCTGAGGGCAGAGAAATGGGATTTGACTTCATGTAGAAATCAGAACGAGTGTACCTGATGCAGGGTTTCAGCTGATAGTAAATAATGTAGTGGGGAATAATTCTTTTGTTTGGGGTTTTTTTTTCATATCAGAAGAGATTGTGAAAAGTGTTTCAATTTGTGTCAGGGCAGCCTGATCCACTCTGACATTTTTTCCTTCAGATACTTAGCTATCATCTGAACAGCAGGCTGCAATTGCTAAATCTTGGATTTGTACATTTAAGGGAGTCCACTTCATGTTTTTGTAAAGATACAGAGTACATTCTTCTAACATCAGTAAGATGGCTTTAATTTATTTTGTAATGGTGGAAGATACACTTGTTGAAGTGAAGATGTTAGCTTAATAATTTTGTTAATGCTGTGAGATTTAGGTTAATGTAACTTTTTTCTTGGGAGAATTAATAAGGGATTGAGACATGTTAGACATGAGTATGTGTTCTACCAGCTCTTCAGAATTCAGGAATTCCTAACAGAATACATATTTTCTAATAGTACTTACTTTGCTGTGCTGCTTATTCAAAGAGACGTTGCTGCAATATTAAAGGATTATGTTACCTCAAATTACATCACTAAACTTAAAAAGAAATAAATATGTAATTCTTAATCTTTGTGCTTCTCTAAATTAAAAATAATTTTTGAAAACATAGCAATAATTTTATCAACTTTTGCTTTAGTATCTTTAGCTTATCATGCTTGATGTGCATCAAGGGAGATAGTGAAGTACTTTAGCATAAGCAGTTCTGCACTACAGTTCAAAAATTCCAGTCTGAGGTGTACTAATACCTTGCTGCCTAGAAGAGAGACAAACATTGAGGCAGTAATTCAATGTTGAGTAATTTCCATTTTGTAGGTGCAGATGTACTCTGAGGTGCTCTTTCAGACCGTATAATGACAATATACTTGTGTTCACCCATAGAACATTTTTGTGTTGTCTTTGCAGAATTTTGTGCCTAGTTTCCTGTGACATTGGACAATTTAAAAGACGTAAAGGCTTTTAAAGGAAGTCATCCCTGTACCTCCAGGTGTCTAGCACAGCTTTTTTTATTCCTAAAAAATAGCACAAAACATGCTGTGGCCTGATGATGGACAGTATTTGGTACATAGGCTAGAACTTGCAAAGAGTGCAGTTGGAAGTTTGGTACCACAAAAGGAGTATGATGTGCTTTTAGCACTTGGGAAACTGAAACTGGGAAATTCCTGAAACATTCTGGCACTGGGCTGCCATGGCTGCTCCTTTAACTGTGTTCCCTGGAAAAAATACTTAACATGAATGTTCCAGAAAGTACCACTATGTCTATTGGATGTCTGTCTGCAGGAATTCAGTTTTTTGTTGTTGGTAATTCTTTGACTGTTGAGCAAATACTGATTTCACTTTACCTCATGCAAGCCAAAATGTTTGGATTGATCAGTTAAACATATGTCACTGTATTAAAATAAACAATTTACTTAATTCATTGACTTCTCTTGGATAATACTGACTGTGCATTCATACATATGCTTACGAGTATAGGGTGGTCCAGTTTTTTGCAGGCAAAGTGAATGAGTTGCTTTTGTTACGTTCTTTATAGGAAGAAAATGTCTTTTAGTGACAGCATAAATACATCAATGATAGAGAGATGGGTGTATGTCCCATTGTGATAGACTTTTCTCTGGTAAGATACACTGCATTGTTAGCAACTCAAGTGGCAGTAGGTCAGCTTTAAAGAAGTGGAATGTTTTTATTTATATCTTCAGCAGCACATACTTCAGTAAAATGAAAAATATTATTGAGAAATACTAAAATTAAAAAATATTTAGTAAGATTAAATTCAGTTCAGTAAAAAATAACATTGAATATTTTGCATTAGAGAACAATCCTATTTCTGACTGGAATAACTTCTGCAGCAGCACTTAATTGAAGATTTGAAATGGTGTAATAAAATCTTGATAATAAAGGGTCCGACAATAAATATCAAACATATCATCTATTATGTGGAATCATTCAGGATGCTGACGCTGGCCTGATCAATTTTCTCTAGTTCTGTATAGTGGAATTTTGAAGAAGCAAACTAGATTTTATGATCTTAATGAAAACATTTTACCTATAAATACATATGAGAGAGAAAATGGTAGATTTCAGATGCGTCATTCCAGAAATACTCAGCTATAATTCCAGAATTTTTCTGGATGGAAATCCTTCCTACACTTGCTCAAAATTAAACTTGGGGAAGGAGAAATTACATTGCAAACCTTGAATGTCATCTGCAAATGGGACTGCCCTGTGTTTATGAGAAAACTCCCTCGTCTTCAAGGAACTGCAGTGTCTTTTCTTCTGCCTGGCAGTTCCTATGCAGATTTGCAGAGTACATGACTGAGTGAGTGCACATCAACAGCTTAAAAGGGCAAGTGTGAGGTCTTCAGATGGGTATTCTGGTTCTAGCAGTGATGATGCACAATAAAAAACATGACAGTAGGCTGGGCAGTCATATGGTAGTATTGGAGGATTATTTTTCCAGCTCTTGTGTTTCAGATTTTCTCTTCAGTTGTTGTCTTAGGCTTATGGAAAAATGTTTATCATAAAGATATAATCAGTTACCATTTCATTGACATGTTGACACTGTAACCTGCTGATTTCAGAGGCACTGCTATTTTATTGGTAGGGATTGTGAGAGTGCTGTGTTGTTCTGGGTACCAAAGACCTCTTGGGACAGCTCTTGTTGAACTTCTGAGAACAGAATGAGGTTTTTGCCTGAGAAATGAAACAGCAGAATTGTTGACATACAGGGGACTATCAAGCAAAACTTGGATAGACTTTTCCTCTTTCACTTTAGGCTCTTTTTAAAAAGTAACATCGGGGATTACTAACAAAATGAAGGTTTTAGTATAAGAGGCTTAAAGACTTTTAAGTTAAAAACAAGCTTTACAGAGTAGCTTCAGCACACCTGAATAGAGCTTGTATCATGTGTACAACTCAATATTTTTATTCTTTTTAATTTTTTGAAGACTTGTATGGAATCAGAGCAAGGATTTTTCCTTAAATAGCCACTCCCTGGAAATGGCTGCCATTAGTCACAGGCTAAGCCAGCTGAAGATGCTTTGGAAACAGGTGCAGCAATGAGTAGCCAAAGAAACAGGTATTCAGGGTAGTTAAGTTGGATAAAAGGTATGAAGCAAGTAGTTTAGGTCCTTTAATTCTGTAACTTTTGAGAGGTAACCTTTCTTGAATGTTAGCTGCTTGTATATTGTGTACTCCTTGCAGTACTGTTGTGACACTGTGTAAAAATATCTAAAATATGGTAAAACTGCTCATAATTCTGCCGCACTTAACAAATCTTCCCTTAAACTCTTCTTCAACTGGTTACTTGTATTAAGATCTGTGCTATTTTAAACGTTCACAGTTTTGCTTTGTTATGAGTATTTTTCTGATGGAAAATTCTTGGAAGACTTCAAATAGTAGAAGTTGGTCAAACAGCAAAAGCTTTTATCACTGCTTTGGATAATCGCCATATTGATTAGATGTAGCTTCTTTTTTTCCCCCCAAACCCTCTTTTTACACACCTAAAGCATAAATACTGAACTCTTACACTTAAGTAGGAGGGAAAAAAACCTCTGCAGGATGAATGTTGTTGTGGATGAGGGTAAAAAAGCTAAATGATCTATTTTCTTGCAATGTCCTTGTTACTCACCCGGCAAGAATACTTGGTTAGCAGTGTTCTCATAAAATGTGGAGATGGGAAGGGAGTTTGTATGTGCTTGTATTTGTTAGATTTCTACAAGTTATGAATTATATTTCTACAGGGAAACTTGTAAAGCTAACTGAGAGAAGTGTTTTCTTAAAGGAACACTGTAGTTATTATAAAACATTAAAACTATGGACTTAAGATTTCAGTTATAACTTATTTTTACCCATGTAAAATCATACTGAGTTAAGTATGCCTTCCTTTAGAAGACATAGTCCTGGCATTTCTTTGTATTAATCTGAAAAAAGTAGGACATGCAGGTAATTTTTTGGCTTTTCTCTCTGTAGAGAAAGGAGTTTACTGTGCAAAACAATTAAAGTTCATTCAAGAGAATATTCTGCCTCAAGAATGCTCTATAAATTTAACATCACCCGTAGTAGCTGAGCTAGAACTCGATTTGAGGTATGGATTGCCTTGTGCTACCATTCAGGAAAGCTTTTCTTTTTTTTGGGATAACTTCAGATTCACTTACTCGCTGCTTCCCTTGGGAAGTTTTCAGTGATGCCTATGCCAGTGTGGAAGTACACACTTGTCAGAGTGCACAGCTCTTCCTGAGTTATCATTTACAGTAGTTTTTCAGGTCAGTTCTCACTGTTCCAATTTCTGTGCTGCCCTAGTTATCCAGTGTCCAGCTTGTTTAAGGTGTCTTTGTTCTGCAAGGACGATGATACATGTCAACAGTGGCCTAATAGGTGCTGGTAAAAAAACACCAGTACGTTTAACAGAAAGTAATGTTCTTTTTTCTTCGGGGCTCAGATAATTGGTGATGTAGATTACATAGTTATATTCTGTACCCATCTCCTCTTCCTGTCTGGGAGCTTTCTCTGGTCTACCAACTATTTGATGGTAGTGAGAGACTAGATTTAAATGTTTCAGTCCTGCTTTGATGCTTCTGCACGGTGCAAGTATACCTGTAGTCATGCTAATACTTCACTTCTCTTTACCTTGGCTTGGTCTGACTCCAAAAGCTGTCTTCTGAGTGTCTTTAAGACCGTGGTTTTCAACCAGTGACCTGCAGATGTTGTGGTTCTGCAGTCTGCTTCTGACGAGATCTGAAGATAAGAAAAGCAAGCTCCTGTCTGTTCATTATTCAGGGACTTACAGCTCTATTAAAATTCTGGGGGGAAACCAGTACAGTGAAAAGTTTGGAAAAAAAACTTTGTCTAATGAAACTACTTTATTTGCATGTATATGTATTTCCCTTTTTTTGCAAATGTAGTAGTAAGTGCTTTAAATTCCTATGTTGTTGAGGTTTTTTTTTCCCCCCTCCCCTTCTTTTACTGGGAGAGGAAGCTGACTTTTGAAAAGTATCATTCTAAAAAGATGTAGCTATATTTATGGAACGAAAGATACTATACAGATAAGTATTTATATAGTAATAGGACTTACCTTTGCATGTTAAGGCTACCCCAGATGTCATAAAAAAGCATCTCCTAGACTAAGTTTAAGGTAATACTGATGTTTTGCATGTGTATAGCTGCTGTGTGCTATTTGTATCTTGGTTAATATTAAGTAATTCTTTCTTAGAATAAGAAGAATCTGCTTCCTTAGAAACGTAGAGAAAAATTAATATTGGCTAAGTGTCAAGGGGGAAAAATATTGAAAAAGATAATCTGCAGGATGCTGAAAAATATCTCTAGAATGTATTATGCCAAATACATTGCAGAGAGGTCAGTATAGGTGTTATCTATAAATACCTAGACATTATATACAGTTCTTTAAAAGGTTCTGTTTGTTGGCCAGCTTGTCTTTGAATTTCATTCCATACTATTCTGTTAACTAAATAAAAGTATAATTGTGTCATAGGGAATTCCAGCAAGGCCAAATAAAAGAGCTAACTTTTTCAAGCCAAAATATTGCACTTGTAGTGTATTAGTTGTTTTACCCAAGTGAAACCTGTTTTGTTAGCTCCTGTGTAATGTATTCCCTTGGAGACTAAAGAATAGCACTTTACTGATTAGGAATAAAAGGCTAGTTTAGACCAGAAGTGAAGATTGGACACAATGTTCTAAATAAGAATTCACTTACCTCTAGACTTTTCCTAGGTTTTTTTGTGTTAGTGTGTATCTAGCTGAATTCAGAGATCATCCAGAATACAAATGAAAAATGTTTGGGTTGGGCTAGTTTGTGGAATAAGAATCTTAAAAGTTGTCACTGGCATTGAACTTACTTCCTAGTAAGAAAGCCTCTTGTTCTGTGGTAAATATGCTGAAGGCAGTGGAGAGATGTGAGAACAGTTATGAAGAGTGAGTCACTGGAAAGCAAAGGAGAACCTCATTTGACTCTTCTGAAATGAATCTTCAGGTTCTGTTACTTGTGTTTGCATCTTAGCGAATCTGAGCCTTACACTTTGAGTTGAAAACATGTTGGGAAAAGCAAGAAAAATAGCAAAAGGTCAATTGGTGAAGAAACTATTCTGTAGCGAAGATCTTTGTGCTGTTTTTAATGAATGCAAACTGAGATGACTTTTCACCAAGCCTGAATTTTGCATAAGCTAGATGATAGAGGTATAATTGACTGGAATTATCTTTGTAATAATATTTAGAGTTTAGGTGGTTTATTTATTTTTTTAATAGTGCTGTCAGGTTTAGTGAAGCGGGGAGGGAGTCTCCAGAGTGGTATTCCTCTACCTGTGGTGTGTCTGTGACTGCATGGGCTGCCCAAGTTAAATGCACACAAAGACCAGGAGGCTGTCAAAAGAGTATGTTTTCTCATATTTTGATCTGTCTGTCATTATAGATGTAACCTGATACTTGAGTCCTCTGCATCCACTGTCCTCTAGTGTCTGTGGTTGCTCTTAAACTTGATGGAGTTAAGGTTTGTCCTTGCCTGCACAAGGCAGTTCTGAGGATTCTGCTTGTCCAGTTTTAAGGTTCTGGAGAGTTTTCTTGAAGGCCTTTTAAAGATTGTCTCAATGCCATTATCTTGGTTCAGGTTCTCTTGTCCAGTCATGCTTTCTGGAGTGTCAAACCAAATATATTGTTATTTGTGGAAGGACTGATTCCATTAATAATAGAAACTTGGCTTAATGCAATTTCTGGATGAAATGCTAAAATTTTAGAAGTCAATATTGAACTGGATTTTCAGTTTAAGACTGGACCTCTTAGTTTAGAAAACCAGCTGAATTAAAAAAATCGTATTTGTTTGATTCTGTGATACAGTGGTAGTGGTGCTTTGCCAGTTTCCTATAAAAATCAACACTGACTGTTCCTACAGAATACTTAGCTGAATCAATATTTCTTCATAAGAAAAAAAATGTTTCACTGGAAAAGCTAATACCTGCTTTGTTTGCAGATAGTGTGCAGTGGATATAAAACTTAACGTAAACTGGTTTTTTGAGTGCTATCCAAGCGGATTAGACTTTGAATGCAAACTTTCATTTGACCTTGCATATACTCCCGTGCTGAAGTGCTTTCAGCCAGTTTAAAGCCACTTCAGGGATTTATTGGAGATGTTGGACTGAAAGCTGTTTGTTAGATGCCCAGATCTCTGAATTGCAGTTAGAGATGGAACCCAGCTTAAAGGATCATTTAAAGGAGAGATATGGAGCTTGATTATCTAGTTATTTTAAAAATCATTATTAGAAAGAAATTAAGTGGCCTGGTAAAGACAATCTCATCCAGCTATTGGCTTTATACATGTAATTTTTAGAATTTCAGAAAAAACCTTAAAAATCCAAGTGTGCAATGAAAATACAAATACAGGAAATGCTACCACATGCACACATGAGATGGTTGGGAAGAACAATATTTTCTCATCTTTGCAACAACTGTACAAAGCCATTATTATGGAGTGCTGCTTCATGCTGTAAGTCAAGGCACAGTGCCAGTTTACCCATTGATTTATCCTCTTCTGCTTTGTTAACTTCCGTGTCTGATCTTATAGTGAAATGGTCTGGCTCCCTAAAGTTGAAGGAAGCTATTTGACCAAAACTAACAGAAACAAATAAGTGCTTGTTGAATTGGTGAGTTGAAACACTTGAGCTTTTAATCAGAGGTGCACCAGAACTGATGTAAAGGGAGGGTGGACAGGGAGAAGCATCATTAGTGAGGATTTGAGTTTGGAAAGCTAGTGAGTTACTAATTCAACTCGCAAAACAAACATGAAAGAACACACTGTTTCTTTTAACTGGTGGTGGAGATCATGTAGCAGCACACATCTTCATCCCCAGCTTGGAGAACTACAATTGGCAGCAGATAAAGCTTCACCACCTTTTTTTTAAAAACCCACTTCATTTGATTTATTGTGGTTGCTACAATTTCTGCAGGTAGACAGAGATTTTGGGATATTTATTTTGGCATTCCTGGCTTTATACCTAATGGACTGAATGTGTTCAACACTGCTTGCTTGGCTGTTTTTTCTAACTTTGCATAATGATCAAAACTGCATCCTGATGATCATTCAAAATTACCATGGGGGGAAAACAAGCCAACCATAAATGAGTGTGACTTGCGTTCAGAACAGCTCTGTTGGATTAAGATTTCTGGCATAAAGATGCCATATTTGGTTTTAGATGTTTCCTGTCAATTCTATAACATTCAGGCCTTTTGTGGTGCTTCACTTCTTGCTGTTTATCTTTCAGCTCATACAGCTCCATATAAGACAAATTAATATTTTTATTCTTAGGTATTTGTGTATTTTGAGATGCTAGTACAGCAGAAACTGTGTCTAGTTTCTCACTTAAAATCAAAATTCTTTTTCTTTAAATACTGCAGTTTTTCCCCCTCTTGAATTTAACTAAGGGGTCAAATTATTCCATCTGTTCCTTTTAACAGATAAGTATTAATCTACTCTATTAACAATAAGATACGTTACCCGTTGCTTTTTAAGTACTAAGGAAAAAAATTATGACACTGTAATCCATTATAATAGGATACCTTTGAGGCTAAAAGAACCCACAGCTGTAATAGCCACAAGATTGCAGGGTTTCAGAGCAATGAATATGAGGACGCAGCAACCAGCTTTGGCTGGAATGATTTGTTCTGAGGAAGTGGGCGCTGACTGCAACAGTTGAGCTTTTAAAAGTGAAGATGTGAATAGACTGTTGCTGCGTGGAGTTGTGTACGGTGTATTTCTTCAAGTTAGTGTACTGAAAAGTAAGTGCAGCTCTAAGCAGAGATGAAACCATGTACATGCTTCTCTAAGACCTCTCACAAGTGCCTGGGGGTGGAAATAGGAGTTTTGACACACATCAGCACCTATCAGAAGTGGTAAAGCTGGTATTTCTTATTGCTGGAAAAAGATGGAGTGGTTTTCCTGATCGCTTTGATTGGCTGTTTAATATGTGGAGTAATTCACACGATCTTGAGCAGCACAGATAATTTTTAAAAAGTCTTTCCTGTTCTGTAGCTGCCTTTATGACAGTGTTTTAATTGTAGGTCTTCTTTGCTGTGTCAGAATTTGAATGTGAATACCTGTAGCAGATTAGGCTTAGTCTGTACTGCTGCTTCAGACTTTTCTTGATCATGCCTTTAAAGTGTAATTAGTAAGACTGTTGATTTAAAGCCTCATAGAGATGGAATATTTATTTCAACCCTTATGTTATCTTCAAGTAACTAGTTACACAGAATATTAACATCTGTCTTTAAACATAAAAGCTCTGTTCGTCTTTAGGCCTACTCTTTTTTTTTTTTTATGTGCCCTAGACTGCAAGATTAAAGAGCTCTGCTGTTTTGCTTCTGGAGGTTGTAGAGAGATGGAGTGTCGATCCCTTCTAACAAGGAGCAAGTGACAGGACAATGAGAAATGCCCTTAGTTTGCACCAAGGGAAGTTTAGGAAACAAGGGAAGTTTAAGAAAGAAGTTGGGAAAAACTTTTCTTGAAAGGGTCATCAGGCCTTGAAACAGGCTGCCCAGGGAGAGGGTTGAACTGCTATCCCTGGATGTGTTTCAAAGTTGTGTAGATCTCGTGCTTAGGGGCATAGGAGAGTTGGGTTAATGGTTGGACTCGATCTTGAAGGTCTTTTCCACCATAGACAATTCTGTGATTCTGCAGTTCAGATCCTCTGGAGAAGTGAGGTGGGTCAAGATTTCCAGGACACACAGTCGAGAACTTTATACTTACCTGCCTTGTGATCTGAGGTTTTAGCATCTGGGATTGAAGACAGCCAACAGTCTAAACTGGGGAGCCACCGACAGTCGGCACACTTGATAGAGTTTCATGGCATAGTATGTGCCACATTAACAGTTCACTGCTGTTGAAAAAGGAACATGCCTCATGCTATTTCCTCCTACCCTGAAGAGTAGTTCTTGAGGAGAAATATCCAAAAAATAAATGGAACACGAGGCAGCGTCATAGTCGCAGAAAAGCAAATGCAGAAAGGCAGATGTCATGCTGGAATGTTAAAGCATTACTTGAAAGTTGTGTGAAACAATGTGCTTGCTTCTCTGAGAATCCATTAGGCCATCCTTGTGTCTATTTTTTAGGCACCCACATGAAGAAATACGTGACATAATTAATGTTCTAGGTGAAAGTAGATTGAAATACAGGGAGTCTTAATGAAGCATGACCTAAAGGTAAATGTTACACACAGTAACTTGTTTGGGTGTTTTGTTTCCGCATTTCTTCTAGAGATGAGATCAAGGAGTCATATCTTGTGCAAGAGGCAAGGCAGAAGCAGCACACTGGTCTCTGTGTGCAGTATGGATATTGCAAGAAATGATAGGAGCATAGATGAGATGTTATGGAAAGCTCTGTAAGCAGTAGAATGCAGAGGATGCAATAGTCACTGCTGAATTTAAGAACGGGGAGGACTTATCTATAATGGCTGTAGCAACAGCTGCAATACTGCAGCTGAAATGATGAGAGCAATGGCCTCAATAAGCTTTTTGTGTGTAATTAAGTTTTTGTTTTTCTCAGGAATATCATCCGTCCTAATTGAATCTTGAATAAAATGATTAATTATTTCAACATCTTCATAGCTATTTTCTAAACTAATTTTCATATTTCTTTCTGAATATCTTGTTCCCTGGCCAGCAGTTTTACGCTGAATGAGTAGGCAGTAGTTGAGGGAGCGTGGCAGAATTAAAATTCCCCTCTTCTGTCTCACATTTCTCTTGTAGCATGAGCCATTTTATACCACCGTGTCTTTGGTAGACTCTTGTGTGCAATTGTCTGTCAGCTACAAACACACTTTGTATAACCTCAGTGCATGTGCTCTTCGTTCCTAAACACCTTGAGTTGTGCATGGCTGTAATGTGCAGATTGGTTGTGTTTAATTTACTAGATAATCTGTCTTTAGTAGGGATCAATTCATGATCAATAAGAAAAAGACTATGTTTTCATTTGTTTTGTTTCATATTGCTTGACAGTTGTGTGTAGCTTTGATACTCCTTTTGGCACTCCCCTGTGCTTCTCCTAGTCATCAACAGTGGCAAAAGCTAAATCCAAAGGCTGCATGTTTTTTTTAACAGAATAACTGTGTAATTTACTGTATTACTCTGTTATATTTTAATGTAAAATTTAAATAAAGTCCTTTATATTCAATACTGCACTTATTTTGCACATTTAGATGAAGTCATAACATTTCACTGCTCACAATTTCTAATTATAATTATATCAATACATATTGACTCTCTATAGAATTAATAAAATCATAGTCATTAGTGAACTGACTTGGGTCAGTATTTGAAAAATTTCATTCTGCTGGGGAATTCCTATTTAGTGTGTCATCTCTTCAGCTTTCACTTTCTGTTCTCATTGAGGAATAAAAATCAATCCTCCTCCCACTTTTTGTTTTCTATAATTAGTTTAGAAAGTGTTGTACTAAACATGGAATTTAACCAAAGCAGGAATTTTTCTTTCTCATTTGCAGGAAAGGCAGTTGTAGTTTATCGTTTGATTTGTTTTGGGGTTTTTTAAGGCTTTGGTATGAATTTACTTCTGAAGTTTTACACAATAGGAAATAATTTTTAGGATATAATTTAATATGCTGCAATTTCAGTGAAAAAACACAATGTTGTAATGCAGTGGTCTTATTTTAATTTCTATTTATTGTTTAGTATCTAAAAATATCTCTTTCTGTCAATTAAATGTCAGTATTTATATCAGAAATGTAGAATAAATTAGCTATAACATTCTCTTATGTATGTGTATTTTCCTGAGCTGCTGAATTTTCTTATGACTGACTTATTGACAGTAAAACAATAATTCAATTATCTTATACTGGAACCAGAAATGCTGCCAAAGAATTATCAAATTGTTTTGAAAATAGTGAGTTTATTTTGGGCTTTTATTTTGGTTTTTCCCCCTCCTAAGATTTCATTGACCGTTGATTTTTCAGACTTCTCATTATCCTCTATTAGTCACTTAATTACTTGCCCAGGAACAGCCTGGACTGGTTTGTTTGATTAAACTATCAAATAATCTTCATTCCAATCCATGTGGAACACAAGCCTATCATTATCATACCGCTCTTTTCAGAGCTTTGAAACATCTGAAGTTTTTCATTGCATAAGCAGCATCTTTAGACAGAAATGCAACACATTTTTGAAAACAGAGTCTCCTCAGCATTATCTCAGTCTTTCAGTTGGAAAAAGGGGTTTGTCAAGAAAAAGATTTAACTTACATTCACTTGCAATACAAGTGTCAAGGACATTCTTTTCACTAAGTTGTTTTATCCTATAATAGCAAAAGCAAAAAATTGCTTCCTTTTTTTTACTGAAATTCTTCATGCATTTTGGTTCTTGCACTGAACACATGGAATCTGAAAGTCTTTAAAAGACCTATGACTAAAAGAGAAGCCTTCGTTGAGAAGCTCTTTATTTCCAGTTATTTGTACCTATATTTAAGGCTCAGGTTTCTACATATGTAGAAATCTTATGTTCAGGCTTGCCTGCAACATGCAAAAAAAAAGTGTGGCCATCATTAATTAAGTAGCCCCATTTGCAGAACTAAACTATAATGCTAAATAGTTTCACTGGAAGCTATGGCAATGATTGACTTAAGAAAAAGAGTTCATATTCAGGGCAATAAACAGCAGGAGCAGACATCCAAAATACCTTTCTTTCATGTGATCTTTCAGCAACACAGAACAAGAGACCTGAAAGAAGGAAGGGTAAAGCATTGGCATTATTTTTAAAGAGTTATGATTAAATAAAACATTTTATGGAGTCATGTGCTATACTGATAGAATACAGGTTTCCCTTAATTAGCTCTCAAATTACTAGAGTGTGATAGATACCAAACATCCTTTAAATAATATACACGTTAGCCCCATTCTGCAGACCTGAAAGTTGGCTGGTGCCTGATGGATTGCAGGAACTCCGTTACCAAGCTAGGAACAGAATCAGAATTCATTGGGTTTTATTCAGTGTGGTAGGAAAAATAAACCCTAAATACTTTTTTAAAAGTATTGGATTTGCTGCTTTGAAACAGAAATGAGGTAATTACAGGTTGAATGTTTGGAAATTACACTACTCAGTAAACCTCTGGATGGAGAATCAAGTTTCTTTTTTCACATTGACTAGGACAAGAATGATTTTTAAATATTGTTCTTTTAAATCTTCCTTATTTTCTGGGTAGAATAGGGTTCAAATGTTTTTGTAATCCTTCATCAATTTAGCATAGTTCAAAAAAAAAAAAAATGGGATTACTCACTCCTTACAAATTAAAGTTTACATAGAGAGGCAGCAATAATGAAAATCCATTTTGCAATGAAAACACATACATGAGGTAATGGAAGTATTACCTGTGGTTACTGAAATGAACCTCATTTTGGGTCACTTGGTCCTTTGTGATCTAAGAACCTGTAAATCCTTTCCACAGTGCTCATTTTTATTCAGACAAGATAATTCAGTTCTTGAAGAACTTTAAATATGGTAGGCTGATCTGAGTAACTTAAAGAAAGTATCTCCTTTGTACCTGCAGACAATGCTAAAGCTGCCAGAAGGTGGTTTGGTACTTCCAGATGTCTCTCCATTAGGTTCTGGTAACTTCCAACTTTTAGAAGGGAAAAAGTAAAAACAAACCCCACCAAAACCATTTTGCCATAATTTTGTGCTGTATAACGTTTGCTCACAAGATGGGTGAAATGTCACTTGAAACCTCATTTTAACGTGAAGTTTTGAATAGGCTTCATTACACAAGCCCCGTCCTTTGTAATTTTGAAATGTTTGATTGTGATGTTCCTACCGTAATTCTGATTTCTGGGCATATTGCTGATGACATTGGACTATTTTCCTTCAGAAAATTCAAAATTACCGTTTTTGCCTTTTCTCTGAAATGTACTTCAGAAATACACAAAAAAAATCAAGCTCAAGGTTCTCATCTTGGTGGCTCTGAAAATACAAGAGAAATATATTTGAAATAAGTATAAATATATTGTTCTCTGCTAAATCAAGTGTATTAACCGGGCTATAGTAGCAGGTTTTTCCCCCCCAAATACCTAAGTAATTGGGGAGAAGGCTTTTCTTAATGGCTTCTTAGAGTTTTTTCATTTGTTTTAATGAAAACAGCTCTTCAGAACTGGTGTAGATCTGTAGCCTTGTTTTCAAAAAATTGCTGGTTTTGAAAATTAGTCTCTTCAAGACTTCACTGTCCCAAAAAATATGACACCCTGTTAAATGAGTATAGAGTGGCTGCTAATTCTGAAGGATGGAGTGGGAGTTACCAGCTATGTGAGACCTTTACCCTTCATTGGGAGACTTAAGGATTTGCCAGGCATTTGGGTTGTGAAGTGGTGGGGTTATTACTAGTGGGGTTTCCCAATGATTTGTTAGGACTAAGGGTGACACTTAATAGGAGTAGTCATCTATGTATGGTTCTGCTTGGAAGATGGGTGCTTCCACATTAAGTTATAGAAGAGGTGCAGGCTGTGGAGAAACCTTTTCCCTTGGAATGACAACTCTGAATTAGAATGTTTTGACATTGTGCCTCTAGCTTATTATAAATGAGAAAAAAAAGTTCATGTTGAGCCTTATGTTTCTTTTTTAAACTCTTAAGAGTTCATCTGGATGCCTGGTGATGTGGGGAGGCAAAGGGTCTTCAGGGTCTTTTTAATAAGCTTTTTGTGAACTTTAGTTATTGAAAACAAACAGCTGTTAAATTCCCATTTTAAAAGCGTTTTTCAGTAGTTGTGGGATTACTTTGGGTTGTTTTGTTTTGGGGGTTTTTTTGACTTCTTGAAAATGTTTCAGTGGTTTCTTGATTCAGTCCTGTTGAGCAGATAAACACTGAGTTTTGAGTATGTAATACAAGCTGAAATCCTAGTGTTTTGAGCTTTGTGTGAGTGACAAAGGGAAGGTACAGACGAATGTGGGTGGTGAAGGGAAGGTACAGACCCAGTTTTCTCTTTGCTTATTAATCTGAAAGCCGTCCTGCCGGCTTTCCTGCTAAGCACGTCCGTTATGTTTGGAGATTGAATGCTTAATCTTGTTTTCATGTAGTTTACTTGGAACATCCTGTGTGTGCTGCACAGGAATACAGATTAGGAGATAGAAATAATACATCCACAAGCTCTGCGTGAGACGTGATTGCAAGGAAAGGACAAGGCAATAATGATTATATCAGCCGCTGTACGACATGACAGACTTCACAAAGGAATTGGAGTATAGTAATGCAACACGGCTAAAAGAGGAGGTGTGAGGATGACTTCACCTGGTGTGGATGGAAAGTATCTAAATGTCTAGAAAAACTGGAAATCTAATCTGTTTAATAGCCTTAAAAGGTGTGTTATGCCTGGAGAGGAGGAGACTGAGGATCTCATCAATGCATGCAGATACCTAAAAGGTGTCAGGAGGGTGGGACCAGGCTCTTCTTGGTGGTGCCCAGTGACCAGACAAGGAGCAGTGGACGCAAACTCAAACAAAAGGAAAAACAGTTTGATGGTGAGGATAACAGAGCCCTGGCATAGGCTGCCTAGAGAAATTATGGGGTCTCTGGCTCTGGAGACATTTCAAACCCACTGGATATGTTCCTGTGGGAACATATAGATCCTTCATCCTGCTCTAGCAGGGGCTTGGACACAGTAGTAGCTCTGCAGTGCTCAGCCCCGGCAGCAGCTTTACTGGGCAATCGCCTTAACGGGACGAATTTAGCGTTAACGGATTAACGGCGCTGGCTCAGGCCAACAGAAACTTCTGGCACCTTCCCGGCTCCGCTTCCGCCTCTTAAAGTGGCACCGACTGCTGAGTTAAAGTGGAGGCTATGCCCAACACCCAGGACCTTCTCCCACCACTGCTAATGTTTTCAGCCCTCAAAAACAGAAGTTCAGAGTTTGCTGTCAGATTCACAATTCCCTTTGTTCTTCATCCTGTGTGAGGTGAAAGATGTTGTGGGAGTATAGAAACATTGAGACAAGGGGAGTCTGGGGTGTAGGTTGAAGCTGCATTGAAAAGAGTTAATGATGTTATAAATGAGTGGCTGGAAAGCTGCTGGGCAGAGAGAGACCTGAGGGTATTGATTGATCATTGGCTACGTTTGAGTCAGCAGTGAGCTCAGGTGGCTAAGAAAGCCAATGGCATCCTGGCTTGTGTGAGAAATAACACGGCCAGCAGAAGCAGGGAAGTGATTGTACCCCTGTACTCAGCAGCAGTAAAGCCTCACTTCAAGTACTGGGTTCAGTTTTGGGCACTGCACTACAAGAAGGACATAGAAGTGCTGGAGCATGTCTAGAGAAAGGTAATGAGGCTAGCGAAGGATGTGGAGCACAAGTCCTATGAGGAGGGACTGAGGAAAGTGGGATTGTTTAGCCTGCAGAAAAGGAGGCTGAGGAGAGACTTTATCACTCTCTACAACTACATGAAATAGTTGAGGTTGGAGTGAGGAGGAGGACAGTATCTTCTCAGTGGTGGCAAGTGATAGGACCAGAAGAAATGGTCTTGAGTTGTGCCAGGTAAAACAGAGGTTAATTAGGAGAAAATTCTTCATAGCTGTCAGGCCTTGGATCCGCAACACAACTACACAACTTTTAAACACATCCAGGGATGGAAATAACTCATCCACCTGTCCCAATTACTGATGACCCTTTCAATGAAGAAATAATATTGTTCATAGAAACAAACGCTTTGATTAAACGTAACTCAACAGTGATGTGAAATGAATTTCCAGTGTGATTAAGAGAAGGAAACCCAGCAAATTGTATTAGAATATTCAATCATCTGAAAAAAAAAAATGAAATACCATCAGCCTGTGTGCAAACCTTACAGATGTAGCCTGAAAAGTCATGTAGATCTGGAGGTCTTGGGGATAGGATTTAGCAGTGGCCTTGGGACAGTTGGGTTGGACTCCATCGTGAAGTTTTTTTCCAATCAGAATGATTCTATAAACGGAAAGGTTTTTCAAGTGTTGTACAGAGTCACAGAAACACTGAGTGTTTGGAGATCTGGGGTTCATGTTGTAGTTGAGCTGAATAAAAGTTCATGATCTCATTATAAATTAACAGTGGTGTGCTGCACATACTTTCTGGTTTCTTGTTAAGCAAAAGTTTGTTGATGGTTTTATGCTGTGCTGCTGAAAAGATGATCCTTATCTACGTTACAAAATGCAAGATGTTATGTTCAGATACAAAATGTAAATGAAAATTCTGGTTACTTTTGTCTTAAAATAAACTGAAGGCTGAGACTGCAACCCACAGGTTTGAAGACACCATTTGTGACTGTTGTGTCAGGTTGAGTTGTCAGGATAAAGTGTTTAGTAGTTTTAAAATGTTCAGAACATTTTAGTGTAGGGTTGTCCATTGTGTCTTCTGTCTTCTTAAAGACTGTTCTAGTGCTTCATTTAATATAATTTCAATGTTTGTAATATCTTTTCTGAAGGTTGCTGAATTATGATCTTAGATTTTTATCTGCATTTTAATGTACTTACAGTTACCTGCACTGAAAATCAAAGAACAGAAAACAGTTTCTGCCAGAACATGTCAAAACTAAACAGTAAAGAAACATTCCCTCAGATAAGAGTATCTATTAAATGTCATAAGCACGAAACAGAGAAAGTATACCAGAAAGGTAGAAATAGCTGTATACTTATTTTAATGTTTGAGAACTGGTGATACATTTAGAGTTGGTGATGGTGATAAGGTGGTGGTAAGGATTATCTGAAATTAATGCCAGACTTTGGTCATTACTGTTTGTTTTATTAGTTGACAGTCTCTGATGCATTGTCACGTCTAGCTAGTTACTGTCACTATCAGTCAGAATGAGGGAAGTATTTTTAAAAATTCAGTTAAGTAATTGGGGAATAAAAGCTGACATAATTTGTGCTTCAGCTGAATAATAAAATTACAGGAAGATTTTCTATATGTAGCCACTGAAGATTGCGCATGGTTATTTTAAAATGTATAATGATTCATAGTAGTAGAGAAGTGCATTTCATAAGTACAATTTTTCTCTCAAAAGCTTCTCCGGTTCTGTGTTTCTAGTAAACATACCTGCAGTGTTAGCAAATGGCCCGTATGTTTGCCATTCTTTGAAATGTTGCTGTTTACAATGGTAAATATTAACTAATTTCTATGAAAGGGGTTGGCTATTATAAGGATAATTTGTGGGAGCTTTAGGCTAGGGGTAGAAATTAACTTGTGTAATAGTGATATAAATCAGTTCTTACAGATGTTTGTTCTTGAAATTATATTAATTCTGGAAAAAGCTTCCAAAATCAAGTGAGGATAGTGATAAAGCAATCACTAATAATGGCCATAATTGTATTAATGAGAACTTGACATCCTCCTTTAAAGTCTGATTGTTGACTTGCCTGATCCTCTGCCATAAAACTTCCAAAGACCAGAGCTTCAGATTGTCTTGGTTCCCAGTATATCAGATTTACTTGTTTTTCTTGATGCTCGGTAGTAATGAAGAAATAATGTTATTTATTTTCTCTTAAGCCTAAAATGATTTCTTTGACTGTGTAAAAGGTATGGACTGGTACTGGCACAGCCAGCTCTTGAAGCGTTTGTTTACAGGAGAATTGTAGCTCTGTGTTATCAGTGTGGGATCTGTCTGTCTTTTTAAGGTAATCTCACTACTCTGTGCTTTCTTTTAAATTTGAAAAATCAACAAGCTTGAAAGACTGTAAATAATATAGTGTTAGAAGAGTTTATTAACTACTAAGTGAAGTTCAGTCACTAAGTCATCTTAGTTTCTTCACTACTAAACAGCCACTACTTAGTACTGAGAGTACTGAGCAGAAGTCACCCTGTTTCAGCAGCCTTCCAAGTAGAGTAACAGAGAAGCATTGCAGCCTGCCTTGAAGGCAAGTACATACACACTGCTAGTCAAGCAGGGAGGGGATGGATTTCTGAATCCAAACACTTGTAACACTTATAGCAGATACCTCATTAGTCTCTGCTGAATTTTATTAAGGCTAGGATAGTTACAGGTCTGTATTCATACTACACAGCAGTATATCCTACTGCTAATAGAGAGGACTCATCATGCCATTAATTCTTCTGATGATCTTAGTGCAGATTAGTCATTATTTTCTGGTACTCCAGAAGATAAAGGCGAGATAGCTCAAACAATTGTGTCTGAATGGAAAGTACCTTGTGAGCAGAAGAGTGTAGGGGGGGCTGCACCTGATGAAGAGAGAGAGTGCTCTGGATGTGAACAGAACAAGCAGGCCCTGAGACACTGCTGTTTTATCTGCAAAATTATGCCTCTTCAGTAGGAACATGATGAGTTGGCAACTCAAGAATTTTCTTGTCACTGTTTTGTCTAAGTTCCTAAGAACAAAGTCCTCTGTATCACCGAGGGTAAAGAAAACATCCCTAGCAGCAGGAATTAAAGGAGGAATTAGAACAGTGCTTGGGATGGCCATCAGTCCTCCCAGCCTGAAACCATGCCAAGGTGCTGACAAAGGGACTGTCCTAGACACCAAAATCCTGCAAAGCTGAGAAAGCAAAGAGGAGCCAGTCACCTATCACCACCACCCACATCCGCATCCATGAAGCCAACTACACGAAGAAGCTGACTATGAAGAGAAGCCATCCTGAGAAAGGAGGAACTTTCCAGAGATCTGTGGAGCCAAGGAATGTGGCAGATGCTGAAGTATGCTAGACCCAGCTACAGCTCAGAGTGGGCTCTTACCTGTCTTCTCTCTTTTCCCTTTTCCTCTACCATGAGTTTGGCATCTTTAGTAAACTTGATTCCTGTGTGGACCTATGGTGTAATTCTCCTTACTTCAACCCAAGTGAATCCACACACCAGAGTCATTCCCTTTCTGTTCGATCAGGGTGTGACCATTCTGACATGTGAAAATGGGAGGTGGGCTTGAACAGAATCAGAGTAACAGCATCACTAACAGGGAGCTAACACTGTATGTAGCATCTCATGTCTCACAATTTCATGTTTTGTGAAACTTAACCTTCCTGAAAAATCCTGCATTGAAGCATTTGGGTACATCCTTATGTGCTTTTATTTTTGGTGTGTTGCAGCTGGAAGCAGCCAGTGGGAATTACCTGATGCTGAGTGCAGGCACCTCAGTATCAAATAGTACCTCTCAGACAAATGAAGGAGAGGATCTCTATATTCTTCTGACAGAAAGCCTGGATGTGGCCGAGATGTCTCCTTGTGAACTGTTTCCACCTATAGGGAGACAGAAACATGAGCTTAGGTGTGAGAGCTTTTCTCTGGGGCTTCATGGAGCTTGCAGCTCTTGGAAACATATTTCATTGTTACTGCATGTCATGCTCTGCCTTCCTTTTTCTGACCTGTTTTCTAGGAAGTGATAGTGAGGTGGCTCAGATATCCCCCTGATTACACTGGAACAGGCTGGATGAGAGAGGATGGATCTCCGAGGATGGATCTCCTTTGAACAAGCCTTTTTCTCAAAAGCTCACTCTGCATACTAGCTGCACCCATTTTCTCCTCCTACCACCAGAAATCTTAGTTTCCTCCTATTTCTTGTTTTCATGTTTAAGTGTCACCTGTTCCTCTGCTGCTTGGGACAGACCCTTCACTATGTTATTCTTCTACTGTACTCTGCCCCTTGGGCTGCTTTCCTTTCACTTACATATTTTTGTTCAAAAGTGAAAAAGCAGAGTTGGTTTTGTAACTAATGCACAAAGAACCTTAATCATTTGAGGTAAATAAACACTAGAGTTCTAATGAAACTCATGAGATACTGAAGCAATTAAAGAAGGTAGGGCACTTGGCCTTCACTGTTGCAGCATAACTGGCCATCTTCTGGGTCTTCAGATGTTGCAGGGGTTGGAAGCTTGTGTGGTGTTTGCAGACAACTGTGGTATCAGCTTATGTTGTTTATGATAGTTATTGTATTCTAGTGCTTGTATTATGTTGTATTATGTTGTCATTGTATTCTAGAGCTTAGTGTTGCATTCTGTGCTTTCTACTGCTGTGATCTACATAATGCTGTCAAGTTAGGTTTCATTGGGCTGTCCACAAAACCTGGTAAGACCATGACCGTTGTATTGCCAGTGGCCAGTACTTAAAAACTAGGTTTCTTTTCTGTTTCAGGCCATCGATGAGCCGCCCTATCTCACAGTGGGCACTGATGTGAGTGCAAAGTACAGAGGAGCCTTCTGTGAAGCCAAGATCAAGACAGCAAAAAGGCTTGTTAAAGTCAAGGTAGGTGGTTCCCCTGAAAGCACTTTTTCTTGGTGGAAAAAAGGCATCAACGTTCACAACAGTGGAACATGAAACTTCTTTATAGTCTTGAGACAAATAAGAGAATGTCCTTTCCTTCTGTTGCTCTCACTGCTTTGTCCTCTGCTTGCATCCAGTATTTGTGGTTTTCAGCGTGTGACAAATGTAGGTGTGTGCGTGGGAGAACATTATCAGAAAGCAGAAAACAGCTAAAAGTCCTCAAAGTAGGTTTTATTTGGTTTCTTTTACTTCAGAAACATGGGTCACAGCCATTTAGCAGTGGCAGCTAGGTAGTGCTTCAGGAATACGATGAAACCCTGCTGTCTTCCAGCAAATTTGGCATATTGAATCCTACAGAATAGCAAGCAGGGGATCTTACCTAATCTTTATGATGACTAGTTAATGACTAGATGAATCAATGTAAGCTACACACAGTACAAATAAAAAATTGTAGAGAGAGAGTACAACAGATACTTTAAATTTCCAAGAGGTGTTTAAATGTGTCATTTGTATAAATAAAGCGAACAATGTTTGGGCTTGTTTTCTTTGTATAGTAAACTGAACTACAAAATAGCCTTATATTTCTGTTTGGATAGTACTATCCTAAAAGCTTCTAATCTGGGAGCACATAATGGTTTTCTCTTCTGGCACTTAACCTCATGCAAAAATAAAACAGAGCAAGAGGCATCAAAAGCACTTAAGAAAGGTAACTTATGTTGGCTATAACCCGAAGATACTAGTCTTAAATTGGACATTCTTAAAAAGCCTTTTGAGTAAATGAATGGTCTTTTCATTTCATTAGTTATAACTTTAAAGCATCAGCTAGTTTGTCCTTCACAGTACTATTTGAGTTTAAGTGACTAAGTATTGGTATTTTGGCTGTTAAGTGTCAGTATTTAAGTACAGCAATTGTGCTGTGCCTACAGTAGTGATGCTTTGACTCTTCGCAGCTCTTCGGAGAGCTTTCAGCCCACCTTAGATGGCTGCTTGCACTTAAGGTTGTTTCTCAATAACCACTTTGAGTTTACTGTTGGCAGTTTGGTTACTGCAGGGTTTTACAGAAAGATGGAACGGAATGGAGTATTTACTGCGAGTTTGTGGAAACGGTGCCTAAAACCCTGTGGATTCAAGTTTGTGCACCTGTGTCTTTGCTCTTAGTGTGTAACTTAGGGCAGTTAAGCCCCAATACTACTGTGCTTTGTAGATCAGTGTGATTTGTGGTTGAAGATGGATTTTTTTGTGTGTCTGTGTGCGTACATTAGCAATTTCTGCTTATATTGTCATTCCTGCACGGGATACATTTATTTCCTGAATGTAATAGTGATCCCTTAATTTTCTCTCAAAATGTTTTCAGCTCTTTCTGGCATATGCAGAGTTTTCTCTAGTATCAGATCAAACCAAGATTCTTACTATCAGGTGTACTTCGTCTGGAATTTGGTTTTTGGCTGCATTTATTTTCCACTTGGTTTAACAGTTTTTTCTGGCCCCAGTGTATTTCATGACCTAGTCTTCTAGAACTGCTAGAGGGAAAGCCACTTAACTTCATAATAACAATTTTAATTTCAAGCTTTGATTTTGCTTTTTGATGCTCTGTTGAGAAAGGAGGATGACAGCAAATTTTTTTCAGTATCGACTGTGTCATTTTCAGGCAAATAAAACACATTTAATTGTGTCTCCTTTTACCTGCTTTCTTGTTACGTCTCATTCTGCTTGCTAGAATGTTTTGAGGGATACCTTCCTAATTTTTCCATCACCGATATAATGAAATAACTTTATGCAGTTTAACACAAACACTACACATGGATCATTTCAGGATCCTTGACAGGAGCCGCGTTTCACAGTGTAGCAGGTTCTGTACATAGTACAGAATTTTCCTTTGACTAAATGCCTTACACATTTTGGTATGGAAAACAGTAGACCATTAGTATTTGCATGGACTTGTGAAGTTGCCTGGACTATGTTGAAGTCAGTACGAATGTGACTACAGAGCAAGACTTTGGTGTTAGAAGAGTAGCAGCCCACGTCACGTTCATAGGATCTGTTACATCTTTTCTTGAAAAGCAGTTTACACCGGTTTATTTTGACAGTATCTCCCAAAACAATTAGCACCGTCATCCACACCCACTTGTACTTGGGAACCCTCCACTGAAGTTTCAGAAGAAACTCTTTTCAGTGTAGGTCTTTATTACATCTGCTGAATACAGCCTACTAGGAATGTCTTCAGGATGGTGAAGAAAAGGAAAATTCTGAGTTTACACAGGTTGAAGATCTGCTCAATGTCTTAATCTTTTGCCTGACACAGACAGAATGCTCTCAGATCATATGGAATCAAAACCCACACTCACAAATACTGACATCACTTTTCTCAGCTTCAGGAAAGGCCTATGTTGTCACACTGAGTTTGGTGATTGAATATTTCTCCAAGTATCCTGTATTTTTTTGAGTATGTGTGACTATTTCAAGAAGTAAAAACTGTTGGTATCAAAAATCTTCTACCTAAAATGTCTCGAAGCTGAAAGGCATCATTAAAAAGAAAAAACAATCACAACACAACATCAATTTGCTTTGTTAACCTTTCTTCATTGTACATCGTGGCTGTCTTCAGCACATTGTTAATGCTAAATAAACCAACATATACTTACACCGAGTGAGAATGTTCTGGTGAACATTAGAGCATCATTTTTGCGTGTGAATAAAAAGTACATAAAATGTAATGCAAGATTTTTCTCAATTTCCCTGAATTTCAGAATAGAGTGGAAATAAGATTTCACATGTAATTGATAGGAAGATTCTGTGGCTTTCAGTGTGACCAACTTGATTTTGAGTAAAATCAGTAACATCTGATACAGACAACTGAATCAAGGCCATTTTTTTCCTGATGACAACATGTGTGAGTAAAGACACAGCCAATGACATGGGGACAATACCATGGAAATACCTGTGGGATTTATGTAATCTAGTTTTGAAAGACTGAAAAGTTAGTTGGCCATCCCAGATACTTTCAATTAACGTGTGTAGGGAAGACTGACATTAACAGAAAGGCTCTTTGGGTTGTTGATTTTGTTTAGTTTTGACAGCAGTGCCCGGTGCCTTTTTTTGGTGACACTTTCAACCATGAGTGAGGGAAATGCACTTTATTAAGTAAAAGCAAAAAAGAAATCCCCATGATGCAGGATGAGATTGCTTGACTTCAGAACAGTGAAATATAAATGTTTCTTTATTTAAGCTCAGAACTCTTGAAGCTTTCTCCTTTCGTATTGTGGTACTAGAACAGTACAGTCCAAATAGTTAAGAGAACTACAGTGGTGAGTTAAAGCCACTAAACATTGGTGAATTGATTTTTGTCACTTCCTTTAGAGATACTCTGAAAGAAAAGCATACTTAGAAGTTTTGATGACTAAGAAGTTCTTGTATTTGTAAAATACATGTGAGTGAAGCACAGTTTTCAGCAAGTGGAATGGTTATGGTGACTGTCAGATGAGTAAGAAGGGCTAGTGAAATGTCTGTGTTTAGTCTGCTCAGTTGTATCAAGTGATTTTTCAGTTGAATTATGTTTTTTTCAGGTAACCTTTAGACATGATTCATCAACAGTGGAAGTGCAGGATGACCACATAAAGGGCCCCTTAAAGGTAATGAATACATTTTAAATTTTGCTAACACTTAGAAAGATGCTTTTGGTATCTGACACACATGTGCATATGTGGTGTGGGGTGGAAGTGGAAGTTTTAATTTATTACACAGAGCAGACAGGATCACAAAGCACATGAGGTCATGCTGCAGAGAGTTAACGCTTTTTCCTTGTAGTTAAAAGGGGTGAAGTGTACAGGCTGTTGCAAGCCTTTTTCTTCTTTTTGGTCATAAAGCTAAGAGTTGTTTTCCACTCTGATTTATTTTTTTGAAGTCACTGTTGCTTTGGAAAGCTCAGCTGGATGATTTGATGGGTGAGCTCTTATACAAGAGAATGACATCACTCAGATTGGTTCTTGTTCCCCACCTGCTGGCAGAAAATAATCAGCTCAGTTCATGTATTTTAGAGGAATGTAAGAAATAAGTTTTGAGGGATACAAATGTATTCAAGTGAAACCAGTGTGGTATATTTAACATAGAAATAGGTTTAAAAATTTACTGTTTGCTAAATACAGAAGTGTTAACTCCCTACCTATTTCAGAAGCTCTGCAATGCTAAGCAGCTTCTGTATTTTAGGTGGGAACTGTTGTGGAAGTGAAGAATCCAGATGGAACATACCAGGAAGCAGTTATCAACAAACTAACAGATGCAAGTTGGTACACTGTAGGTAAGAGAAATAGTAATGTGTTTGAATAAAACTTAAGATTTAAAATACATGCCTGTGGTTTGAACTTGTCTTGGAGATGCTCAGATACTGAAAGTTGTATTAAACCAAACCAAACATGAAATTTCTTACTTTAGTTTTTTCTAATACAGTTGTACCACTCACAAGGTGGAATTAAGACCTCAAATAAAAGCCTATATATATGTTCATGCAGATGAAATGTTGAAAGTAGGTATCACAGAGTTTCAGACTGTAAATCAAAGTACACTTCTGTCAGGAAATCCTGAACTTGAGAAATGGGAAGAAGAGATGTAAAAGTTAAGACCAAAACGTATGTTTTTAGATAAAAGTAGTCAAATGCCATGGACCTTGCAGAACTGGTAAAAGCACAGCTGCTGGCTGCGTAATGTGCTTGGGGCGATAAGTGTCTCTACTAGTGGATGATTAGAATAATCTTTGTCAGGAGGGTGCGTTGAATGAGACTAGTTACATATTTACAGACAGTGATAACTTTGGAGATCTGAGTGAAAGTCCTGCTACGAGGGGTAGTTGCCATTTACCAGTTTTCACATATTTTAACTAGCAGAGTTTTCTCATGTCCTAGCTACTTGTTGAGAAGTATCTAATGACTTGCATTTGTTAATGTTTTTATGAATACAGTTATGGTGGTTTGGTCAAAAGCCTTGTGAAGAGACAAGCAGATCTGAAGTATTAACTTCCTAGCACTTGTTACTTAAGACCATTTATGCCACTGCAGCAGTAGCACGTGGAGTTTATAGGAGTAATTGGAACAGCTTACCTAATAACATGGTAGATACCTCATCCCTTGAGCCTGGACAGGGCTCTGAGCCGTAGTTAAAGATGTCCCTGCTAGATGGACTGGATGAGATTAAAGGGCCTTTGAAACTGAAACCATTGTATGATTTTGGAGCTGCTTGAGAAATCTTAACGCTAAAGTTTAGTGATACAAAAATCTAGGGAAAGGTTGCTTTAAGAGCATCTGTCTGTCTAACATTCATAAGCTAGTGTCTGAATAGAAATAGGAATTATACATCGGTTTATGTTGCCTTTTCTATCAAGGGAAGATGGACACTAAATTGTATAACTTCTTATTTTAATTGCACCTTTTCAAGTTAGTGTAGCACAACTACCTACATACATCAGGTGTCCTTAGCTTGTTTGACTGCCCTATAAAAATTCCTCACAGAGCTGAAGGTGTGGTTTTGTCTCTCTGGGAAGTGAAATGATGTTCTTAATGTTTGAATCTGTTTACTGTGCAGAGGATAAAAGATCATAGAATTGTTTACTTCACTAAAAATGCAGGATTGTGAATGTTCAAAACTAGTCTTACCCTCTCCTGTGGGGTTTTTTTTGTTGTTTTCTCAGAATTCAGTTTGCATTAGGCTCTCTTTACTTTTCCTCACAGTTTCAGAATAAGTTTGGGGTTTTTTTTGAATGTGTTACACTCCTCTGTGTCTGCTCAATAGTTTTAAGGCTGTTGCAGTTGATGAGAATGTAATATGTATTACAGTCATATGTGCAGTTCTGGCCACGTAAATCTCGCAGGGAGGTGAAGCTTTTCCTTTGAATGTATTTTTGTTACGGAACAAGATTAAGAATCCCCGTGTCAGGAAAGATGCCATGAGCAGATTACCATATAGGATATAGTATGTGGCTACCTACCCAGCTCTGAATAGGGTTACCTCTGTTGCAGGCAGCTTACCCTTGAAGTGGATAGATTTTTTTAAATCTCTCATTATGTAAGGAGACTGTTATGGTAATTAATGCAAACTGAATTAGGAACCCGCTGTCTTCTACTTCACTTAACCAAGCAGGGGCTTAATTATGTGTTGTCCATTTGAGATACAGCTCTACATCTACATGTTTTCTTGTGCAGTTCTTGCCCTTGATACTTTTCAAGACGTTTGGAAATGATGCGCATCTGGAACTGGTGTTTTATCACTAAACAATACTTGACTATTACTGGAGTATAGAACACAGACGGAGCAGTGGTAGTCACAAGGGGAAGTTTGGTCATCATAGAATCATTAGGGATTGGAAGGGACCTCGAAAGATCATCCAGTGCAATCCCCCTGCCACAGCAGGATCACCCAGACCAAGTCACACAGCGCTGGATTTCATACAGGGGTTAAAAATTCTTGGAACTAGGTGCAGGTTATCATATCAAGTAAATCCTGGTCAAGAAGTTTAATGTACCTTGAGCCATTTTGTGTATTTTTATTTAAATTAGTAAATATTGTTAATAGAGTAGAACATCAGTTGCCTGGAATACAGATGTGGCTGAAAATTAATTTGTCTAATCTTGGCAGGCATCATTTGCTGTTGTTAGCCATTCTCCTAACAGTGTCATTTTGACTCTTGTGAAAGTGTTTATTTTTAATTTTCTACCACATGATTGCATTCTAATGAGGCTCACAGAATCATCTCTGCTGACAAACAGGAGAGATGAGTTGAATGAAGGTGATGTTAAGAAATTGCTGACACTTTTAACTTTAGTCTTGGGGTTGTTTGTGTGCCCACAAAAGTCAAGTTATCTGTGGGGACAAGAATGTAGATGTTATCACTGTTGTGAAGGTGAGAGCAGGTCACTTCTCAAGCATAGCTCAAGAGTTAACACTTGTCAACAAGTTTTTGTCTAAGTACCTGCAGAAGGCTTGACAAAAGCAGATTTTTCACTAAAATGGTTTATCAGCTTCTCAAGATCCCACCTTGAACGTGTGAAATCTAAAAACCAGGAGCTCCACTACAGCTGGTTTTGACCATCATCTGCATGATTATAACATTCCTTAAGCTGATCAATATCACTGTTTTACAGCATAGCTGATTGAAGTCGATAGAGAAGGATGTTGAACTTGCCTGTTAGGTCAAACCACAACTTTTTTCCTCAAACTATCCACTTACGTTTCTACATGGTTACCATAGCTTCCATTTGGTTACTTAATAAAGTTATTTAAACATTGAAATTGCTTGAACAACAGTTCTTCAGTTGTAATTTGCATTGATTTTTCATTTTGTGTCCATGAATTGTGTCTTCACTACTAATTACTTCAGATTCCATTTGATGTATTTAAGCACCTTCTATCACTTTACATATTTGGTAGACCTGTGCAAACACTTTACTGCATCTGTGGTAGCATTCAGGTGCAGCTTTAAGGACTGACTACAGAAATGCTGTACATATGGTTCTTTATGACACCTAAATCAATCAGTTGTTGATACTCTTTTTTTTTAAAAAAATTGTTTTTCTTTCCCTCACTTCTTTTCTTTTTCTTTTCTTTTTGACAGTATTTGATGATGGTGATGAGAAGACCCTTAGACGTTCTTCCTTGTGCTTGAAAGGAGAAAGACATTTTGCTGAAAGCGAGGTAACTGAAGAATTTTTATACAACAACTGTATGGAAAAATATAAAAGTGATAGTTTTAGTATCCTGGTCTTCATTGTGTAATACACATTCATTTTACTAGAAATGGGGATATGTAAAATACAGTCTATGGGACCTGGCTTATTATTTTCAAAATCAAGCAATACAATTAAATTTCAACAAATTGTGTAAGTTAAACACAATCAGCATTTACTATTTTTCGTATTTATACTTTAAAGAGTACTAAGGTAGTTTGTAGGTCACATAAAGTGAACTCACTCAGCTACTTTGTTTTATGTATTAAAAAAACCATGTAATTATTCATTAAAGATGTTACATGAAGAAGAAACTACATCTTTGGACAGAATTAATTCTGTTAGAGGTTGGGTAGATGATGGAGTGTAACTTGTGAATAGCTGATAAGCTTGAAAGATCAGTGCTTCTCTTTTAAAAGGCAGATTACAAATCGTTGTTACTTGTTAATTTGAAGACAGTTATCAGTATTTTAAAGCTGGCTCATGTCTTAAAGGTGACTTCCACATTAAAGCTTGGAAGACTTTTATAGCAGGTTTCAAATACTTGACATTTCAGAATGAGGGGTTATTTCTTCTTGCTGTGCAAGACAAACTGGAATGATGAGCAAATTTATGTAAGCAGCTTACTGGAAAGCTACTGGAGACCAGGGGTTTGTTTTCTGTACATAACTATGGTTTATTATTCTAGTCGACTGAGCTTGTTGCTTACTGACTGCATTCTTGTGAAGGTTCAACTACCTTTAGAATTGTAAATGAAGATTAAACACATGTAATTGAGATGACTAAATCTTGATTCAGATATAAATGCCGTAATTTTAAAGATTATGTTGTTCCTTTGATTAGCTCTTTGTTATTAATGAGTAGCACTCCTGAAAATTAAGATTTCTTCAGTTGCATAAATACAATTTTAATACAGTTTTGGGAGTGTTGCTTCATAGTAAGCAGGTTGATAATTTTAGTCTGTATATTGCTTTGTGATCCATGTGGCTGGATGAGAGTAATTGCTGATTATTTAGGTAGATTTAAAGATACTTTACATTTATGTAACTCCTACTTTTTGTTTTATCGTCATTCTTACAGTCTTAACATTTGATGTCATGCCAAAAGTGACTGATATGGTGTTCATTTGTTGTCACCAGCTCTCAGTGTGTGTTTCCAGTCATTTACCTTGTAGCTATTCAGCAGGGGAAACTGCATCTCCAGTTTCTTTTGTAATGAGACCATTGTCACATGGTTGCATTGTTCTGATGTTGTCTTTTGACTTTCCAAGTTTATGGGATCTTTAGGGTGTTTAGACACACTCAGAAGCTGCCGTGCATTTAGTTTAAGATTTTAAAAGCTGGTTTTATTGTCTTTGTGTCCAGTTCTGTTTGACTCAGAATAGTTCTGTGATTCTGCTTGATGTTTCATGTTTTAAAAATTCCTACACAACTCAGAAATGTGATTGAGAGGACTGTGAGTTTTTGGAAGGCTTGATACATTCTTTGAAAGGACAAGTGCATGTACGAAAGAACTTTGTGTACCAGGAGTCTTCAAACCTAGAATAGTTTGGAGTTCTGTATATGAAAACGACAGCGTTAGGGAAAGAAGATACGGCATGTCCTATGGAGTCCTTCCCTTTTGCATTCTCTCTAAATGGTAAAAAATTCCTATCTTTCCCTTTCTCTTTGTTTTGATGTTAATACAGCATCTTGTAGCATCGTTCTGGAATCTTTCTCGGGTCAAATCAGGAATTACTTACAACAATAAGTTAACTTATCATATTTGCTAATACTGAGTTAATATTGCAGCTTAATTTCATAAGGAACTTTTGCTCAGTTATAAATAGATGGTTGGCTGTTGAATCTAATAGGATGAACTCTCAGACTGTCTCTACAGAGATGATGTATCACAGATCAGCAGAATATCTGATACTTAATTCTGTTTTAGAATGATCTGAAGGCGGGACTTGTAGGAAGAAATTTGTGTGTGTTGGACAAAAGTTAACTATTTGGAGGTGGGGGAAGAAGACTAGTAAATAATCTGCAAAACCAAACAAATAGCTTCTAAGAATTAGAGCAGTGATATCTCTTCTTACCTCTGTATTTCTTTTGCAAGGAGTAAAAATACTTGAACCAGATTATACAAGTTTATGGTTTGGAGAATAGCTCGTGCTGGATTATGTATATTTTTATCTTTTTATTCCACAGACATTAGATCAGCTTCCACTTACAAATCCTGAACACTTTGGCACTCCTGTGATAGGAAAGAAAACAAACAGAGGAAGGAGATCGAATCAGATGTAAGTTTTTACCATCTTCATAGCTATGCTGTCTGTATTCAGTTACAAAGTTCCCAGGGGGTCTGAAGTTTTGTTAGTTCTGTGTTTAGGTTTGCAGTTCAGAAAACCCAGAAACCTATCTGAAAGGAGTTGTTACTCATACTGAGTCAGTTATACATATATCATTGCTTGCAGCAATTACAATCTTCATGTAATCAGCATATACTGAGTATGGGCAAGAGGTTTTTTTTCTTGATTTTGTTATCTAAGTAAGAGAAGGGAAATACTATATTCAGCAGCTTCTCTGTGGTAAAATATTAGTATACATGTGTTGAAAGCAAACTAAAAAAACCTTACAGTGCAATCTTTGTCCAGCCAATATGAAATCTTTTATAGAAGGTACTGGGATCATCATTTAGAACTTTAGTTGCTTATTGTAAGATCTCTGAAGATCCTTATTTTAATTTGCTTTTCACTTCATAGCTCACGTTTCTTCTTCAGCAGTTGGTCCACTCTCAAAATAGCTTTTTATTTTGTATGGCTGTTAAAAGTAGAGAGATTGAGGAAAATAAAAACAGTTTAGTTTACCATTAGTCCACAACTACAACAGTATTTAAAAATAGTGCTTCACTTGGGCAGAATTCTCATTTTTAAGATCCTGGTGGTGTGTTTCTGTTCTTCCATGTGGATGTGTGTGATGGGATTAATGTCTGCACATGGATGTGTATTTCTGAGTGTTTGACTTGTTACTATAATGTCTTTATCGTTATTTCTGTGTATTTTCACCCGACATGACTTAGTGGACAATTCAAGTGATTGTTTATGCCTCTGACAGTTAGCTTTGGATCTCCTGTAAGTTTTGAATAGTTGAGTTTTAAGTCTGTCTCTGTTGTTTAGTCCTGAAGAAGAATCTTCATCATCTTCCAGCGATGAAGATGAAGATGATAGGAAGCAAAGTGATGAATTATTAGGAAAAGTAGTGTGTGTAGACTGCTTCGGCGTGGATAAAAAGAAAGCCCTGTGGTTTCCAGCCTTGGTAAGAGTTTTAATCAGTATTTAATATTGTAGAATTTCACTGATTTTTCTGAACTATCAAGAAAATCCAAAGCAGTGCTAAGAGAGGGAAAGTTCAGTGATTGCATAGATATTATCTTTCTAGATTGAATATAAACACATTTTATCATAAAATGAAGTGTTGTTTCTTTGTTGCTATGGTTGGTAGTAGAGAATTACCAATAAATTTTGTTGCAAATAACATTGTGTGTGTATGTATACATATATCTAAAAACTTGTACTATCTTACTTTATTCTGGTTTAAAGATACTTTGTGGCAAATAAACCTCTTAAAAATATCACTTAGTTGGAGGATATATAGACATACATTTTGAAATTAATATATTTCCATATGATGATGTACCTTCTAGCACCATGCCTTTTAAATTTAATTTCATTATTAGTTATAAATATTGGTAATAATTTCTCCCTGAGAGCAAAAGCTTAGAATGTCTGATATCAGAAAAACTTGTGCTCTGCTCTAGAAAAGATATCATACAGTATCATTTAGCTCTGCAGTAGTTCTCAGTTGCAACTTGCTTCTTGTCACCTCCTGTGCCTTCCAATGCAATGCAAAGGCTTTTCAGTAGGACTTCCTTTGGAAAAGTAGGTGGGAGAGAATGAGTCATTAAAGGCTTTTTTTATAGCAAGGAAGAGGGCAGAATATGCAGCAAGAATCATAGAACCGTTCTGGTTGGAAAAGATCTCGGATACGATCATCAAGTCCAACCGTTAACTCAACTGTCCCACTAAAGGCTACCACTAAACACAACTTTAAAATATATTCAGGGACGATGATTCAGCCTCCTCCCTGGACAGTCTGTCCCAAGGCCTGATGACCCTTTCAAGAATGAAGTTTTTCCCAGTGTCCAATCTAAACTTCCCTTGGTGCCACTTGAGGCCATTTCCTCTTGTCCTATGACTTGTTACTTGTGAGAAGAGACCAAACCCCTGCCTCCCTACAGGCTTCCCTTCAGGTACCTATAGACAGCTGTAAAGGTCTCCCCTCAGCCTCCTTTTCTTCAGACTAACCAGCCCCAGCCTCTCCTCACAAGGTTTGTTCTCCAGACCCTTCACCAACCTTGTCTTTCTCTGGACCTCCTCCAGCACCTTGTTCTGATAAAAGTCAGGATGCCATTGGCCTTCTTGGCTACCTGAGCGCACTGCTGCCTCATATTCAGCCGATTGTCAGTCAGTAACCCCATGTCTCTTTCCTGTCAAAGATGCCATGTTACTGATAGACAGCTTTACAAGAGATTTTCAACAATAGACAAGAAAATTGAGCTGTTTCTGTTGATGAAAGCAGCCTCCAAGAGTGATGCAGTATCACCTTCCTCACAGGTGCACTCACAGATGCAGTCAGTTAGGCTTGAGCTGTTTTGTGTCAGAAGGTTGGACCTTCTGACCGCAAAGATTAGCTGAATTCGTGCTTGTGCTTCCAAGGAATACTACAGCTACATACTGTTCTTTCTTTGCCTTCAATGTGGAAATTGGAGTAACTCATTCCTTATGGAAATCTGTATGCACTGAATGAGCATCAGTAAGGGGATGAAGTTTGAAGGTGGAGCTGGTTAACTCTGAATTACCTTATCCTGGATGAACTGTTATGTTATAATCAGGTTCATGACTTTGCAAACAAACATTATATTGCATTTAACTCGAAAGATTCTACCAAAGAATAGGTTTATTCCCTAAATACCTTTTCTAAAAACATTAATCTCCTCTGTAGCCATACCTCTCCATTTTTTTACCTTTTAAAGTAGATTTCTAGATGAATTTTATTTTCTTAATGATACAATTTGTTACAGCTTTGTATTATGTTAATTGTAATTATGTGAATAGTGAAATGAAAACACAGGTTTAGTGTGCTGGAAAAGACATATCCCAGAACAACACTGGTAGTAGTGTTGCTTTGTGCACATACACTTTGTGTACAAGCACAGAGGACATGATGTGAGCTAATTATGTGGAAGAAGTTAAGGAAGTAGTCCAAACCTTTAGAGCAAAAGCTAGTTAAGATTAGCAGTGGAAACTACTGGGATATCGGTGCTAGATATCCAAATAACTTGTCACTTACGTATAAAAGAGAAACTGCAGAGGTCTAAATTGGGTAAAAGTTACTCTGATTTAGTGATTGACTACAGTGTTTTAATCCTTCATGCATATGAGAATTTGTACGTGGTAGTGGTTTTCGTTGTTGTTGGGTGGTTTTTGGGGGTTGGGTGGCTTGAGAGCAATGGCTAATTGTCCTTGTAAAAAGCTGTGGCAGTTGCCTGTTGCCTCTGTCAGTGTGATTTAATAAGCCTTATAGCATTGTTTAGTTTAAATATGTACTTAAAGGCTTTTGGAAGGTGCGGTGAGGAAATCTGCTCGCAGCATTTTCAGAAAATTAAGTTTACATAGGATCATCTCTCTCATCCTCTTACGCCACCAGTGGAGTTTGTTTTGAAAGGAAATAAAGCAAACTTAATTCAGGCAAATTTGAGGTGATGTAAAAGCACTAGATGAAGCTGTGTTAAGCTGTTTTCCAACCTCTGAATTGATTTCTAACTATTAATGAGAATCTTGATGCTTCTAGAAAACCCATAGCTGAAGCCAGAAGGGCCTTTCTCCATCTTTACAGACCTAGGAGATTGCACTTGTCTTGTTTCTATCTTGATACTAAAGCACTGTTTCAAACTATCTCTCAAACTGCGTATTTCAAACTGGAGCTTTTGACTTTACTTTCTAAACTCTTATATGGCTGATGACCTGTGTAAAAAAAGAAAAAGCTTTTAGTCGTGCTGTAACTCTGTGTGTTTGGTTTAAAAAGCAGGACTGAAAGTGGTTGGTGTAAGAGAGGAGAGAGATTTATCAGAGCCAAATTAGGGCTGCAGTCATTTGCTGCATCTTAACATTTCATAGCAGCCAGAATTGAAGGGAACTAGACGTGTTTTGAGAGAAGACACAGGAGTTGTGGAGAGGCTTCCTTTTTTCTCTTCTGTAAGTCTGGAAAGTCAGTATGTATTTTCTGTTAAATTCCTGATGCTTTTTAATTTGTGACTTGTATACTTGTTCAAGAAAAACAGCTTTTAAAATGGCAAGAAATAATGAATATGTCATGATTAGCCTACTTCTTGAGTTAAAGATCCTGTCACGCTACTTGAGGCACTTTTCTCTCCTGCATATGTGTTATGTATCCTTCATTACAAAACTGCTTTTCATAAATCTTGTGTGCCTTTGATTTTGAAATTTTGTGATTCTTGCAGTTTGTGGAAGTTTCTCAGAAGAAGTCTCTTAACTCAGGTAGCAGCACTTGGTGGAAGTGAGGAGTAGAATAATCTGCAGTGCAATGATATGTACTTAATTTTTGTCAGAATGCTCTTACTCGTGTCTCTGGCAACAGCCATGATTTCCCTGCAGGAAGGGAGCATCAACTGACACACTTGCTAATTTCAGGAGATATCACTCCTGTGTTTGAGGGATCTCAGCTGCTCTCACCTCAGTGTTGTTAAAGATAAGGAGCCCAAAAGGTTTCTAAGAATCATTGGTATTTACTGCTATGCTTTTGTTTTTCCTTTTTCTTTTCCTCTCAACCTTGTGTTTGTAACATCTTTGCAGGTGGTTTGTCCAGATTGTAGCGATGATATCGCAGTGAAAAAAGACAATATTCTTGTTCGCTCCTTCAAGGATGGCAAATTGTGAGTAGAGGTTGATCATTAAATATCTCAGTCGGGTGAAGTGATGATTGAGATGTGTTGGGTAAAGTATTAATACAGTGAGTAAGGCCAGCAGGCTTCTGCTGAGATTTTCTGATGTTTAGGAAACTGTTAACAGCCCACTTTTTGATTAAATTAGTCCTGAACTTTGTCATTATTAAAAATGGAGAACATAAATCAGTTTTAATTTAATGCTACAGTGGTGGCAAACAAAGCAGTATTTTGTTGCTTTGAGACTGACCTGAGAATTTCCTGCTCTGGGTGGAGCAGAGTCCTGCTTTATAGTAATCTTTGTTGAAAAGAGCTGTAGTAGTACTCAAAGTATAAAAGAAAATAAAAGGGGGAAGAAATGGACTGTGTGTTACTTGCAAAAGAATAAGGAACTTCATGTTCTTCTTAGGGAGGAGGGTGGTGGATGATAATAGAAATCTTTCTTCTAGATGTTAGTTTTTGCTTCCTCACATATAGCCACAGTAGAATTTTAAAGTTCTTTCAATTTGGAAGTCTTTCATTTTAAACTGACAGTTTATATGGGTAGTAATTTATATTTTAAGCAAGGTAGAGTTTTGTTGTTTATGGGTGAATAGTTACTTGCCAAGTTAATATGAGGATTTTCTTAAGTAATACATGTTTGGAACATTCCAGAAGCTATCTGTTAATGGATGAATGTTTTCTTTAGTATGCAGTGAGTACATAGAGATGGTCTATCCAAAATTAGGTGGAAGTTTTAGTTTTGTTGTAATACTGTACCAGACTTAACACTATACAATTGTCAAGCTACACTTCCTACACTGCTGCTGTATGTTTAGTGTGTAGCTCTGTGTTACTCTGTTAATTTCGCTTTAAAATTACGTTTTCTAGTGTTTCTGTGCCAAGAAAAGATGTTCGGGAGATTAGTGAAACTTCACCAAAGCCTGATGCTTTGTTAAAACAAGGTAAAAATAACTTTATGTGAGTTATGTGAGAAAACACACATGTATGTATTTACTTTGTTATGTAGATAGGATTAAGTTTGTGGTAGTTTGGTTCATGTCTTTAAAAATTTTAAAATCACAGACTATAGCATAATATATTGAAGGAGAATACGTCTGAAAATCTAGATAAACTTTGTTTTTTAGAAAAACAAACCAAAGCAAGAAAATAACAAAATAAGTACAGATACAAACAAAAAAGAACCCCACTCTGCTGCGTTTGCTCTACAGACAGACATGACAAATAAAGGATATAAGCCTACAGCAGTCACTAGTTGTATAGGTTATTTAGAATTTGACCTTTTTCATTAGCCTTTCGTGGAGTTAGTCTTACCATAGTACCCCTAAATGATAGAAGCTGCCTTTATGCCCTCTGAAGAAACTGAAAATGGTGGGTTTGTGAGATCAAACTCTTAGAATAACCTGGTGCTTATTTTGTCCTGCTTCATGTCCATTTTCACTGTATGTAAATCTGTTGGGATGGGGGTTCTGCCAATTGCATTTTCATGTATGCCCTAGTACAGAGTACGCTTACTGTATCTACAGACATTAACTTGGTGATAATCCTAATAATAGCTCTGAATAATTTGATGGAACTGATACTTCCTGCGATGCTAACAAATGCTGGTTCTTTTACAGCTTTTGACCAAGCCCTTGAATTCCGTAAAAACAGAACTGTTCCCAGTAACTGGAAAACGGAATTGAAAGAAGACAGCTCCAGCAGTGAAGCTGAAGAAGAGGAGGAGGATGAAAAAGAAAAAGAAGATAACAGCAGTGAGGAAGAGGCAAGTGGTGTTAATGAAGCACATTGATACATAGCTGATAAAAATTACCAAGACTGCAATATTTAAGAAGGTCTTTTTAACATTTCAGAACATACAACATGTGTTGACATGGGCAATATTATTACCTATTGGCTTTCAAAATCTTTATGTTGAGTAAAGATTTTGTATCACGTTGGTCTTGTTGTAAAGATCAGTTAGTGTGAAAATAACAGCTCTAAAAGCCAGCAAATACCTTTGAGTTACTAAGCAAAAAAAATGCAGTCAAAAGACTTGAGGTATTACAGACTGAGGGGAAAATATAAATCAAAATAGAATTGTAATAAAATATATAATATAAATCTTAATAAAATAGAGGGTTTATTAGAAATGAAAAATATAAACCAAAGGAAGATCCAGATTTAAAATCTTATGTTAGTGCAGTGGCAGAAGGCAACTGAGCAGATCAAAGAAGGGTAGATGCTGCGTCTGCTGTCTCGTGTTTCGCTTTTTCTAAAAAAAATTGCTCTTTCATGTTTTTCTAGAAAGTTTATCTAGATTTTCAGACATATTCTGAATTGTTTGTCGTAATTGTAAAACAAAAGATTTAATTCTGTTTTCTTCAGAAACATCAGCAGTTGTGTCTGGCAGTGGTATATAAATCCAGACTGGCCTTTTCTTTGCACATGTTGTTTCAGTATTGGAAGGCAAAGGAGAGGTTTTTTTCACTGATACAGAACTTTTGGTTTCATAGAGATTTATTTATTAATTGCCAAGCTGTCATTAAGACCTCATTTGTGATGGGTTTCCAGTTTGTAACTCACTCTCCCCCCACATAAACAGTAGCTATGACAGTAGAGCATAATTTCCCTCTGTTGTTTATCTTGCATCTGCTTGATTGTACATCATGACACTATTGATTTATTTTCTCCTTTGTGGCCAGGTAATGATTTCTGTGCATGCAAAACTCATGCTACTTGAAATAGTTGCTCACATAAGTGATGATAAACTTTTATCCTGGCTATCGAGCTGTTAGCCCAGTGCATACCAGTGGCTTACTGCACATTCTCACTAGTGGTCCCCAGACCATCATGCTGGCCTGTATCATGCTGGTTCATAGGTACTAGGATAATAATGAAAAAAGCTCTTACATATGTCACTACAGGGTTCATATATCAATGCATCTATCTTACATATATATATATATGTGTGTGTGTGTATATATATATATATGTATATATATATATATGTGCTCCTATAGATGCCCATAAAATATCATGTATCTATGTACATACCTAGAGAATTCTGTATATATAGGAGCTAACGTGCAAAACCTCTTCACTTCTTATCTAGGAACAGGAGATAAATTACCTCTTTTTTTTTTTCCCCCTCTTTCCTTTGGATTTTTTTTTCTCATCAAATGAAATAGACTACATTTTCTTTTACTGAATCTGGTGGTAGGTAAAAGAGTAGATGAAGTCCTGCTGGCCTTGTGTGAATTGTAGTTGCAAGAAAGTGGATTTGGTTTCTACTGTGAAAATTCATAAGGAGTATCCACTTGCCACTCGTGACCCTCTGTGAATGATCACATTTGAGATGTAAGAGTAATCTTCAAGTGTTAGGTCTTCTGGTGAGAGAGGAGCAGCAGTCTTTTTCTCAGCCTCTTTGTCACCTTTACTTTAGTTCCCCATATATATAAAAATTATATATTCTGTGCTTAGAACCTTGCTGGGTGTCCTGAGAGTTTAGTTCAATTACATACATCTCCACCTCAGTCCCAAATGCTCTGTGGGACTATTTTCTTATGGCAAGTGCTCTCTTGTTAGTAAGGAACATTAAAAACACAGGTAGGGGCTCAAACTCTCTTTGCCATGAGTCATTGTATGCTGGTAAAAGCCCTTTCCAATATTTAATAGATGAGATGAAAAACTCCAAACCTGTTGTCTGTTCCACTCAAGTGATTTGTTCTCTATGCTCATGTTTAAGTTTCATGGTTGCGTCATGTATCCTTTGTTCCAATATGTCCTTCAAGTGCATTTAATGGAGAAGAGGAAGTACAGAATAAGAAAAAAACCCAGCTATTTACTGGGAATATTTAGTCTTCTTTGACCTTATTTTCAGCCACTTATCTCTTGGATGAAGAGCTACAGCAGATGTTGAGGGGGTTTGGGGGGGGGCATGAGTTTTGTTTTCTGTTGTGTTTAGTGTTAATACTTTGCTTCTACTGATTTCTCAGCTGTTTTGCCGTAACTTTAAAGACAACATGTTTCTCCCCTTGCTTCAGGGTAGGTGAAGCTTTAATATTTAGTACAAGGAGGCTGTTGAAGAATGGAAAAGACAAACACAGAATGAAAAATACACCAAAATACATCTTACCGATTTGCTGAATAAATTTTATTTCTTTTTTGAAACTTTAAAGAGAGTGTTAAAATAAATGCAGGAAATTAATCAACCTATATTTGGCATATTCTTTTGAATCAGTTTAGTGACTAGAATTTCTAAGAATTCTGTTTATATTAATATACTTACTGCTACTGATTGCAGCAGGTTGCATTTCCTAAGGAAATTGAAGTATTGTAAGCCACAGTGCTGTTTTGATTTAAGACAAAGGTTTTTATTGACACAATGAACTGAACATCCAAAATATCCATTGTTATTTCAGTTTTCTGGGACTGATCCTGCTGCTCCCCTCGTGTTCAGATGGTGCCCCATGGCAGCACGCACGCAGTGCCGTTGGCTGAGGTTTGCCAGTGCTGTGGATTAGAACTCCTGAGAAAGTGAAAGCACCATTTTCCCTTTCACTTCATCCTTGAGAGTGATGTAGTCAATCCTGCCATCAAGAAGTTACTTAACTGCAGTAGAAATAGACCTGAGACGTCTCATACGATGTCTTTATCATTTAATGGTGTGTCTCAGGGTTTCTATGTAAATGGACAAAATCAAGAATACGTCCTGATTTCTGGTACCACTTCTGACTGTTCATTGACCAATCAAAAATTCACCTTCAGTGTGACTTGACAGGTTTTGTTTATATATTTTTAAAAAATTGTTTGTAGTTCATTAAAAATTTGCTAACGTGTGGCATAGCACTGTGTCTTTCTATTCTGATAGTTGTTGCTGACTGTGATAAAACAAACCTGAACATTTGAACCTAGAGTGTCACTTGTTTCTTAATGAAGGGCTGTAACTCAAAATGGTGGTAATTTTCTTGTGTGTGTTACTTCAAACAGGAGGAAATAGAGCCATTTCCCGAGGAACGAGAGAACTTTCTACAGCAATTATACAAGTTCATGGAAGACAGAGGTAGGCGTTTTAATCTTTGGCTTGTAGAAGCCAAATATAGATGTATTGCTCAGCAGTACTTGAAAGAATTGAGTCTGTCAGCTACTAGAGCTGTGCTGTATCCATTATGACTGGATTCATCACTTCTGACTTCCCTGCTGTTTAGAAGATAAGTCTGTCACTTGTCTTTTCTACTAAAATAGTCGCTTGTTCCTGCTTTCAGAAATAAATGGATAGTACCTCGTATACCCTTGTAGATGTTCTACTGTGTATTTATAGAGTGTACAATCAAGCATTTAATCTCCTCAATCGTATTAATGTAAAAATACTTAAATAAAATGTAACAACACGCCCACACTTTCTTGGAATCATGGAAAAAAACACTTGTGCTAATTTTCTTGTGTGAATCTTGCTCACTCAAATGCCTGAGCATTATCTGTAAAGTAGACTGAAGCCTTTTATAAAAGCAAATGCCATTTGTTATATTAAATTTTTACAAGGTTATTTATACACTGTCAGAAAAGTAAAATATCTGTAGAGGCAGAGGTGAGGATGTTTGTATTTAAATTAAAATTATAAGTATTCAAATTACTGTGATCTTAATTACATGTGAAAATGGGTTGACAGTGTGGTAGCTACTGCTAGTACAGTAGCACAGAAAGTTTTGGCTTGTTGAATGTGGATTAAATTACATTACTGGATTATAGTGCAAATGGGTTAAGACTCTTGAGGAGGAGTTTACACTATACTGTGTTTAGTGTGTGGTGTGGATTTCATGTTATTCTGAAAAAATACTTCAAAAACTGAGTAACTGTCTTCGTTCACAGGGACTCCTATTAACAAACGACCTGTATTAGGATATAGAAATTTGAATCTCTTCAAATTATTCAGACTTGTACACAAGCTTGGAGGATTTGATAATGTGAGTATTGGTGTGATGAGTATTCTGGACCGATGAAATCTGAGAGTGGTCTTTAAGTAGTGATAAAGAAGAATCTTGCATAGGAGCTTTAGACATGAAAACTGAATGCTCCGTCTGTGTGAGGCACCTTGTAGTTCTGAAAAACATGCTTGAAGAGGAAGCAGAAACTAATTATACTCTACATAAATTGCACATCTACTCACATGTTTGTTTATTCCTGCATAAAATCGGCCAGCGTGTCTGTTTTTGTTATATTCCAAGAAATGTTTGTTTGATAAAGTTGTAACCTGAGAAATTGGAGAGTCACTGCTCCATAAAATGCCAAAGTTAGGTCATCTAGTTCAAGGTCTGAAGTGAGACCTTTAATTCCTGCCGGTATATAGAATAATGGGCTGACGGGGGTTAGTGGGACTGGTCTTGAAGCCATATTTAAAGCCTTTGACATGAATGTCCAGGCAGATTCTGTTACTGTTCTGGACTGCTTCCCATAAATGTAGCCTGTTGGTTGATGAGTTACATTTCTAGTGTGATAGACAAGAGAGGATCTTGTACTTGGGTACTGCAGGACACCTCCTTTACCTGCAGAAGTGTTTAGGAATAAACATATCAGAGTGTCACAAAACTTGGACACCAAAGGGCACGCGGAAATGTGAAAGACATAATGAAAACCAGTAGCCTCTGTAACTGGTACAGTGCTGCCAAGGCTGAATGTTGCTAAAGCTTTGAATTTTTTTCTTTCCAATTTAATTAGAATTCTGATAGTTAAGAATTGTGTTGAATATAAAATAAAAATGATGTGCTGTTTTTTCCAGTCTTGGTATTTTCTTTGTTTAGTTACTGCTTTGAGAGGAGAGCCTGCTATGGCTTACTGACATGAGGAAACACTAGTTACTTGAGACTCTAGTTTGCATAACAGTGAAATACTGTATGTGTGATAAATTGTCATTTTATAGATGAGAGGAAATCACTTCACATTACTTTTAAAAGTTGTACCCTTTCTCAACTTAGACTTTTTTGTGTCAGCTACTGAATTCAAAAGCCCATTACTTCATTTTCTTTAACAGATTGAAAGTGGAGCAGTGTGGAAGCAAGTTTATCAAGATCTTGGAATCCCTGTCTTGAACTCTGCTGCAGGATATAATGTTAAATGTGCATACAAAAAGTGAGTAATAAAACTATGAGATTTGTGCTAAATAAAACAGCACTACAACCAGAATGGAAGTGACCTCAGAGATCATCTAGTTCCAACCCCCCTGCCATGGGCAGGGACACCTCTCACTAGACCAGGTTTCCCAGAGCCGCGTCAAACCTGGTGTTGACAAACGAATGGACTGAAACTATGGTAGTGGCAATACACATAAAGTCCAGAACTTTTTGGTTGTAATACAGTTCTTTGGCTTTTACTGTTTATGTTTAGCTTCTGCTAGGTAGCATATTCATTCTCAAAATAAACTTGCTCATCACAAGCTGGTTTTTTTTTTCCTTTTAGGTATCTGTATGGTTTTGAAGAGTATTGTACGTCAGCTAACATTGAATTTCAGATGGCACTGCCAGAGAAAGTGACAAGCAAACCTTGTAAAGACTGTGAAAAAGAGAAAGAATTGAAGATGCATGAAGAACCAGAGCAGGATGCAAAAGAAATAAAAGTGGAGAAGGAGGAACACAAGCAGGAGGAAGTAGCAACAGCACAACAAGAAGAAAAAAAGTCAACTGAGAATGATAACGAAAGTAAAGAAAACGATAAGCCCTCCGTTCTGGTAAATTAGTGTTCATGTTCTATCTTGTTTATCAACCCTTGAGTTTATGTCAAGATTGAAATACCCATAATGGATCTAAAAAAAAAGCGTGCTATAAAACTAAGTCAGAACAACACATTTGAGCCATGTTTATCCCTAAATGTCTGTTTTAGGGGATCATAACATCAAAATGTCTGAGCTGTTAGGAAACAGGTGCAGCATTGCACAGCTTTGGGGTCGTCTCACATCAAATGGAGAGTATTTAGGGTGCAGCTTTGTCCTTATGTAACTTCATGTGTTTTGTCTTCCTTTTCTTCAATCCTTTGTATTTTTATTTCACCTTATTAACTAAAGGTTTTGTTCCTCTTAGGGAAGCAAAAAAAATCTGACAGATACCGTGTGTACTCAACCTGATCAAGACAAGGACCTAAATGTGATCAAAACTGAAGATGAAACCAAACTGGAAGATAAAGAGGAGGATAAGATTAAAGAAATGGAAAATCCTACTGTTAATGCCGATGCTGAAGAAAAAGAAAAATCTGGGTAAGTTACACTGTTTACAGTCAGCTAAGGTACCCTGCGTATGTTCATTAAATTTTACTCTTGTAATTTGAATTTTAAATTGGACATCCCTGTCATGAATAAGGCTCACATCTTCCAGACACTTCTCTGTTCTTAACTTCGATGTGGGTAGGACCACATGGTTAGGATGTGGTTGAAGTTCATAGATACAGTTTTAGATTAACCCGAAACAACAGCCTAAAGTTCTGCAGGTCCTGTCCGAAATATTTATGAACTGACTGAGAGAAGAATGTATAGAGCATAAGATAGGTGAGTGTTTGATTTAATACAAGATTATTGCAGCCAGTGCCAGTATTTGTCTACTCAGTTTTGGTGCAAGTCTATCCCAGTCTTGTGGTTTCCAGCTGTAAGTGTTGGACTGTGGTGTGTTATGGATAACACGGGAAAAGGTGGAAGCACCTTGTGTTGCTCAGTACCAGCTTTGCCACTGAGTTGGCGTGACAGTGGCAGGAGTTTCTTGTGCAGTCCTTCCAACAGGAATTTTGGAAGTAGGAGATTGAAGCAATGGGGATGCTCAGGGCTATGTCTATAGTGGATGTGTGCAGGTGATCTTTCATTTGTGGAACAAGTGGATTTTTGGTGCCAAAAAACACTTCTTGGTTGGGCAGTCACACACAAAAAAGGACAATTTAAACCAGAGTGTAGCCCTCTCTAGTATCCAGTGCAGTAATGACATTTCAAGTGATACAAACACAAAAATGGCTGTTACAGGTCAGCTCAAAGGTCTATTTTAGTATGGTGTCTTCACCAAAAAACACTAACCAATGCTTAAGAGAGAAGCAATCTGCATATCAGGGATGGGTTTGTTTTTTTACTTAATACCAGCTGTTTCCCGACCACTAATTCCCTTGTTCATTCCAGTAATCTTCAGTATTTAGTAGATAAGCTGTCTTCATCTTCTGTCCAAATATCATTAACTCTTAATGCTTTTTCTGGCCCATTAAGAGTTGTGACAGAATGCTGCAGTTCTGTGTATTGATTTCTGATTTATCAGTCTGATTCTTTTATTAAGGGGTTTGATTTTCATTTCGCATGTTCTGGAAGCATCCTTACTACAAATAAAATTCCTTGTCTTCCTCAGTAGTTCCAGCGGTATTAGTCGGCAATTTCTGTAACTCAGAAATGCAGAATACAGAAAAATGAAGTTGGCATAAACTCTGGAAAAGCCTTTTGCCATTTTCAAAATGAAGACGAGTTGTATTGTAACAGACTTGCTGCATTTTCTGAATTAAGATCTATTTCAAAACTAAAATAGATGGAAAACTTGCACTGCTTAGAGAATATCAGTTTTTGAGGTTCCCCAAGTTGTGTGTGTGTATACTTGTGACATTACTTTGTGTTTATTTATATACTTGGCAAGTGCAGTGGCTTACTGCTTAACCATGCTGCTATAGTGGATGCTACATAAAATTTCTAAGCTGTGTTTCCGTTTCAGTTGTACTTGGTTGATTGTTTGGGTTTTTTTAATCCCACTTCATGTCCATTTGGATTATTTATTACATTAATGAAAACGCATGTTTTTTATTTATAAAAACAACAAAAAAACTGTAGAAGATCATGTTTCTTCTTAATTTTACCTAATGCATCTGATTGTAATCAAGTTCTTTTCTCTCTGCTTCTCTTTACTCACATCAGCTTTAAGAGGCTTTTCAAAATGTCACTATCATCCTAAATACTACAACATTTTCAAATTTAGACCATACAGGCATACGGGGGTTTTGTGAGCATGGTGTGTTGGTGGGGATGAGGTATTCAATGTTTCACCAAACTTTATGGGTTGTAGCTGTCAAAGACTATAAAGGGGAGAAATGCTGTGGTCCGAGAGCTTTGTTGAACTGAAATGCAAAATGAAAAGTGAAGTCTTGTAGGGGGAAATCTAATTACACAAAAATACCCAAAAAGTCAATCACTGTGAAAACTGTGTAGGACTTCAGGCACCTTTGTGTAACTTATTTGAGTATAGACACAAGGAATCAAGAAATGAAAAAAACCCACTCGGTTTCTTTTTGCTGAATTTCTTTTGGGCAGACCGGACCTAATTCCCAGGTTCCAGATCTCAGGAAGTTCTACTGGAAGCTGGATTTGTTTATTTTTACAGCTTTTCTTCCTCTGTGTGAAATGCCCAGTGTGTCAGCCTCTTTGAGACTGCTACCACTTGAACCTGGTGTTCCTTTCCTCACAGGGAGCACTGCAGAGTTGATGAAATTTTCCTTTGTAGCATCTGACACTAACTGTTGTAAATATTCAAAGACTTGAGTCAAAGCCAACAAGAAGAGAACTGGGGGACTTGTGTACAGGATAAACAATGTAGGGAGTGGCACGTGCTACCAAGAGGCTGAAGCCTGGGACCTTAGTGAAGTTTCTAAAAGCTGGGGTAAGGGTGTTAATTTTTATTTTATCAGCTTATATTAAGTCTTAAAAAATTTCAGAACAGATAAAATTTGTGGCCTGAAGTGTAGGTGAGTTGCTAGTTGACGCCAAGGGGTTTTATTGGTTGGGTTTTTTTGTTTTGGGGTGTTTTTAATACTCTGTTTTGAAGCACCTGTGAAAGGCCATTTCTAGTACTTGAACTGAGAAATTAAATGCTCAGAGTCCAGACAGTAATTTTTGTTTTCTAACAGAAATTTGCATCAGAATTGTATATTGGGAGTCCTTGGATTTTTGACATGACCAAGCAGCATTCTTCCAAGTAATCCCAGTTGCAACAGAGAAAGATTGCAAAAGGGTTTGTCCTTGTGTTTTCATTATTTTGGCTGAAGTGCTGTCTTAGTCCTGGTACCAGGAGGGGCTGCATCTCCGGATCCTTTCGCACCAGGCTGCCATTTTGTTATACACATAAATCATTCTTAGTTGGTCTTCTGAATCATCTTGGATTTTTCTTCTTGCAAACTACTGCATTTTTATTTCCTGTAAAGAATGCAGGTACCAGTGTTCTTAAAGAATACTTTAAAAATGTAAACTCATTATCTCATGCTGCTGGTTTAGGTCTTCGTGCAGTGATTTTCTGGGTTTTGCTACTGTCATACTTGGACAGTATGAACAGGGAAAATGCTAAACTTCTTTGGCTCATGATCTTGAGTGGAGCTAGATGACTCAAGTGTAAGGGAAAACCTTACTGTTTCATGCAGTAATAGCATTTCCTCTCCAGATAGGGAGCTAGGAGTAATGAAAGCAGTAGTTGAGCAGTAGGTTAAGGTGGGCACTGTTTCACATGAAAAGTTTTGTTAGGGTTTATTGTCCTTGCAGGACAGGGTGACTACCTGCTGTGCCTATGCTAGCGATGGCTTCCGTTTGTGCAAGAGACAAATTTTCTGGAAACACTTGATGGAGACTTTCTGAAAGCAGTTTACAATGGGGTTATGTAACAGCAGCTCCATTTCACATTCAGGAGGTAACAGATTGTTAAAGGCAATGTTTTCTCCAGCTTCTTATCTGTTAAAATGACACAGCAAAGCTTTATGATGGCAAATCTACAATGGTATCAGGAAAGTTAAAATGTTTTGGAGTGAAGAGGATTTGATAAAGATATTTCTTCTAGCTTCTATATATTGAACTATTCATTAAGATCAGCTTTCTCTAGTCTGATTTAAGTTTATATGAAATTGATGAGCTTGGGAGAGGGAGAGAAATGTGTCGTGATCATTGCGCAGTTGGTGTGAACATCTGCTCTGCATCTTAGCCTGTTGGTGTGTCTGCAAAAAATAAATTTGTAAGAAGTGTACTTGGTTTCATTTATAGGAACATATTTCTATGTTTTTATTTGTGTCTTGTGTTCTGTTTATGTATTCTGACTGCTTTTGTATAGGGAAGGCAGTTTTTGTGTAGTCATACTTTCAGAAACACTCTAATTGAGGGGTTTTTTTCTGATTATAGAATATGCACTGGTACATACATATATGTAAGGATTACTTCTGATAGAGGAATAACCATTGAATGGTTTAGGTTGGAAGGGACCTCAGACATTTGGTCTGAATCTCCTCTCTTGTAGGTCAAGGGGGACAGTTTCAAACTATCAATTGTGTCCCTTGTAAAAGATTCCTCTCCAGCTTTCCTGCAGCCCCTTTCAGGTACTGGAAGGCTGCTGTAATGTCCCTTTAGAGTCTTCCCTTCTGCAGGCTGTACAGCCCCTCAGCCTGGCTTCACAGCAAAAGTGCTCCAGCCCTCCTATTCCAAGTAAGCTGCTAATGACACAGTAAGAAACTGTAGAGTGGCAGTGTAAATGTACCAGTTCTGTGTGTTTATCATGTTGAATGTGAGAACTTGTTAATGTGAAAAAGGTGTTCTTTCATCACATTTTATATAGCTTATGATCACTACAGACGTTACTAACTGTAGTAGCTGTCATTGAGACTGAAATGAGTGCTTAAACATTCATGAAGTACTGCAGGCAAAAATTCAAAGAAAGGGTTGTCAGGCCTTGGAACAGGCTTCCCCGGGAATGGGGTTGAATCGCCACCCTGGATGTGTTTCAAAGTTGTAGAGATCTGGAGCTTAGGGACATGGTTTAATGATGGCCTTGGGACAGCTTGGTTAATGGTTGGACTCACTGATCTTGAAAGGTCTTTTCAAATCTGAACAATTTTAGGATTCTGTTTTCAAGCTGTGTGTGTACTGTCCTATTCTCGGGTGGAATTCAAATCGAGCAGTAGTGCCTTCCACTTCCTTCGGAATGAGGGAACATAACTCACATTTTCTGTGTGTGCAGATAGAACTCCTTGGAGCTTTTATTTTTAGGTTTCCTTTGGAACTTCAGAGAAAGACAAATACTAGTTAATTTGGGAAGGTTTGTTATTTTGTTTGTTTAAATATGAGATTGTAGTGTCATAGCATAACCACAGATCTTAACGGCTTCTCTGCGTTAAATTTTAAAGGCATCTTAATACAGCTGTGACTGAGAAAGATGCAGAATAGGAAGGAGACTCTACATTCATCTTCCAGCTCTGTGTTGCTTAAAGGTTAAATAATGCTCCAGGGTGAGGAGAAAAAAGAGAAAAACAAAAATAGAAGCTAATTGCAGAACTTGAAGTGTCAATTAATGCTGGAGTTTATTTCTGCTAGTGGTTTAATTAACTGTAATGACTTAATTGAACCAATAATTGAAATAATCCTGCTTCCTCAAGTGTTAGAATAAACCCTGAAAAAAAATAACATTCGGTTTGTCATCTAACCTGCTATGTTTGCCAGCATAGTGTGTCTGGGGAGGAGTGCTGGAGTTGGGTTAGGGTTGCTGAAAGGAGGTTTAGGAGACACAGTTGTTGGTCTCTTCTCACAAGTAACAGGTGGCAGAACACGAGGAAATGGCCTCAGGTTGTGCTAGGGAAAGCTTAGGTCAGACATGGTGACAAGCTTCTTCCTTAAAAAGATTATCAGACCTTGGAACCCAGGGATAAGGGTTGTATCACCACCCCTGAACACGTTTGAAAGTCATGTTTCGCAATGTTCTTTGGAACTACTCAGCCATATTTATGTAACTTAAACATTTTTATGTTCATTTACATTGTGAACAAGTAGTTTTTCATTTTAACTCTTTAATTTCCTGCTTCTGAAGATTTGTTTGCAGAACCATAAAATGGTTTAGGTTGGAAGGATCATCTAGTTCCAACCTCACTGTCGTGGGGTAGGGACACTTCTCACTAAGCCAGATTGTTCTTACTCCATGGGAGATTGGGTGAGGGTATTTAATCTGCAGTTGTAATTCGAAATGCTTTTGTGTTCTAATAACTTTTCTGAGGACACTTTGGTTTCTGAGCACAGTTGTGTGTCTACGACTCTTGTACAGTGTTAGTGCACATCAGCTGCTGCTTATGGTGGTGAAATCGTTGCACCGTTGTGGCACATGTTACCTGGTGCTGCTTTTTAAGTTGACAATTACCATCCACAGCCAAGAGACTTGTTTTTTTTTCCTTTCCCCCCCTCCGTGGGATTTTGATTAAACAGCATTAAAGGAAATCAGATGTTCTCATGCATCCATACGTGGACAAACAAAGTTATAGCTGTGCTTGCTGAATGGATGCAATCACAACTTTCTCTTACAAACCTGTTTCATTCCTTCATCTGCACTGCCAGATTTGAGCTTTTTCTGGCCTTGCAAAACATCATCTTCCTTGCAGCCACTGGAATAAGTTTTCAGCAGTTCTGGGGGGGTTTTTGTTGCAGGAGCTCTACAAGTACACATTTTTTTACTGCTTCAAAATGATGAACGTTCTTTGCTTTTATTTAGTCTCCTAAAATTTCTACATATCTCTAACCACTTCGCTCCTTAGAACACTCCCTAATTGCAGCCACCTCTCCCATTTTCCTTTCGCGCTCTCTGCCTATGTACAGTCTGCTCTTCACATCTACTTGACCATTCAAGTTATTCAACTTCACCATGAGGGTTTCACACATCCTCTTCCAGACGAGTTCTGGTGTTATGGAGTCTTTGCAGAATATCTCTTGGGACATCAAGAAAGCCATAGCGTGCTTTGGGGTCGGACTGAATGATCTTCAGCTATGCCTTCTAATCTCTGTCATTCTGTAGTTAAGGTATAAGAGACTCCAGGCTTCTCTGCTTTCAAAGACACTGCTACCAGTGTCTGGAAAAGCCTAAATCATCATCATGAGCACTTTTTGCTTTGTAGACAGCATTCATAGATTTTTAGGAGTTCTTAAGAGGATGGAGGGGGTATCTGGCAAAATCTGGTTCATTACAAGTTTGAAAAGTCTTAATAGGAATGGGAAATTGCCAGCTCATCGTTCTTGGAGCATTGGTGGCTCTGCAGCTGATACCAAAGCTTTTAGTTTTTGTGTTAAGCTTAAATGAGGTGGGAACTTTGGTTTAGTGCAGCAGAGAGTATAATTTAATGTGATTAAATTATCAGCTGTGGAGTTGTTAGCTGTGGAATTCTGTCAAGGAATTTTTCATCTGAGTCTTTGGGGACCTTTGTGATTTCTCCAGGGAGTGAATTTTGCCATATGAAGTGGAGATGAAGTGATATTTTTTTAAGGCTCATTCATTTGTGTTGCATTTTTAACTCTGGAGGTTTTAAGTTTGCTATAGCAAACTAGTGAATATTAAATACTAAAAGTACATAATAAATTGAAAATCGTGGCCTTCCAGAACCAACAACGAGGTTGGTTCCTTGCCATGTCGTACCTGAATTTGATTAGATTGTAGTTAATACACCAAATGAGAGGTTTTTAAAGCATTTTTTCTAGTGTTGTGTGCAGACACACACAGGTGCATATATATATATAAAATGTATTTAGGTATTTTTACGTATGTGGCAGCATTAATTTCTGAAGTAATTTTATTAAATCAGTTTGGTGATGCTACAATTGAATGTAGCTTATTATTCTGCTTTTTGGATTTTTTGCCAGCTAACTAGGTGATAATACTGCAGGTTTACTTCAACAAAGAAGCATTTGAATAATTAAAATGCTATTTGATCCTTTACTGAGGGAAGGTAACTTGGTTCATCCAAGTATTTTCTACTGAGAATTTCATGAAAAGATTTTGATTGTTAATTCAGACTTCATGAGGTTAACTGTGTTGCAAAGAGTATGCGATTAGAATGCTTCTAAGGGAAAGAGTATTGCTTTTTATAAAGCTATTTAAGATTGAAAGATATTTTTCTTCTTTAACTTTTGTGATGTAGTTTGGTTGGAGATAATTTTTCAGAACACTGAGCAGCCTGTAGATGCTGTTGACTGAGACCAGCAAGGTTGGCAGGCTGCTAGTGCTTCTGAAATTGGTCCAAATATCTAAAAATTTATTTTAAATTAACCTACTTTTGAAATCTGTGAACACCTGCTTGTATATTTGTATAATAACTAAATGTAGGTTTGACTTACATTTAGAAGACTTCTAGCATAATTGGCAAGGAGTAACAAGTTCATAAATTAGCTGAGGTTGCTTGATCTGCAAAATAATTTCACATAAAGGGGTTTTTGCCTAAAATCTGTGTTTGGTTGCAGTCACTTCAAGATTTTGAGATAGAGATTTTTGATGGTGATAAATCAAGGATCTTCTGGGGTAGCAAGTTTCAACAAGCACTTGTAAAACCTGTAGGCTGAAAAGTGGAATTTAGGGAAAACTATATTGAAATGGATGAGTGGGAACTCAAAAACGTTATTTAAACAAAGGGACTGCATGAAAGAACAACTGCTCATACAGATTTTGATGGATTTTTTTCTTTCATTCAAGTCATTTTTGCACCTTACAGTCAGTGGATTTGGTGTGTATTGCTGTATCCTGTTTTGCTGCTATTACTCGGCCATGATGCAGTTTCACATGTTTGGAGCCTGCTGTTTCCCAGACTCTAATGCATCCGCAACATTTATCAATATATGTGGTTTGGAACTGAAAAGCTTATCAAGTATCTCATATTAACTCTACAATTTTTTAAACCTTTCAAGAGATGACACCATTAAGGAAGAAGATGAAGATGAAGAAGAAGCAGAGGAGGAGGAAGAGGAGGAGGAGGAGGAGGAAGAAGACAATAACAATGATGAAGAAGAGTTTGAATGTTATCCACCAGGCATGAAAGTCCAAGTGCGGTATGGAAGAGGGAAAAATCAAAAAATGTATGAAGCTAGTATTAAAGATTCTGACATCGAAGGTGGAGAAGTCCTTTACTTGGTGCACTACTGTGGATGGAACGTGAGGTAACTTGAGTTTCAGTTAGTGATTACTTCTTGAATTAGTTCCAAAATACACTAGTGTATTTTAAAAACTAAATGAATAGACATCTGGAGTCCTAAACTTTCAGTGTTGGTGTTCAATGAAGGTCATTGTACTGTATGAGATTTTTAACGCTATGTAAGTGCAGTACCTAGTTCCTTACGAAGGAAGGGCAGCTTCCCTCATTCCCCATCTTATTTTTAGATCTCTCCGTACAACAAGTGACAGCTCTTTCACAGATCTCTCCTTCGGCTCTCTTAAGCCTTTACAGTATTTGAATAGTGCACTTCACTGCGTCTGTATCCATCCTCTTGTCAGTGAAGCACAGAGCACACCATCAGTAGGGTGTTGTACAGGAGAAGCACAAGATTCTTGGTGGCTGCGTAGCGTGCAGCACATAGCTGCGTTCCATTCTGGTCTGATTTTCACTCCTCCCCACCCATCCTTCTCTTGTGGCTGCTTCAAGCTTCCAAACAATACTCTTGTTAGTATCTTCTTGTGCTTTTCTTATCATGTGCAGGAATATATCCTTTTTGTTGTCTTCAGTGTCACATTAATAGAAATAAGTTGAAGTGCTAACACGTTTTTGCCTCTCACCTTTTTTTTTCTATGTAAAACTTGAGGCAACTCTGAAAAGAGCTGCTCAGTGGCTTTTAAGCCCATTACGAAGTCTCCTGCTGTCTTGCTCAGTTTCTGTATATCGGCTCATTGTCCTCAGCTGTCATGTTTTAAACTGTATTACTGTGTTTATAGGGTTTTTTTTTAAATAGGTCTGAGGCAACTCTACTGTAGTTTTCATTTTTTTTTTCTTCTTCTTCTGAAAAATATGAGACTCTTGTGACCTTCTTCTCTCATCTGATCTTTGATTACTATCCTCCCTCTGAACAAAAGGGCAGGACAAATCTCATTTATTCAGTGCTAGCAAGATCTGCTAGCGGAGGTTGCAGTTACCTAAGCATCCTTTGAATCCATCTCTTTGTGTCTAGGCTTGGTGATTTTCAGGATCACCTAAGCCACCGCGGAGGAGCATCTTGGTACTACCAGTTTTTGTAGAATTTGGAACCATGCATATATTGACCTACAGTTTACATAGACTGTCTTTGGGAACCGTTTGTAACTGTAGTGGGCTGTGAAGTCAAGAATACTGGGAGAGATGCAGGCTGCTCAAGATGGGACTTCTAGTCACTCTTGGGGAGGATTTCCATAGGAATATGAGTTGCTCAAAATTCACATCCCACTTGATGACGATTACTGTGCACCAGTCCAAGACATTTCTTGTTTCAGACTTGTTTTGTAATTCATGTGCAAGCATTGAAGTTAGTTTCCTTTTTGAGTGCATGCTAGGAGGTGAGATGATCACATTTTTAGTTGAGCAGAAGCATTTAACATCTGAAGATATTAAAAGTCAGAAATGAGGCTTCAACTTGAAGATTCCATCACCCTGATTCCTAAAGGAGAAATCTGCAAGATTGTTTTTTCAACTCTGCATTTTAAACAAATACGTGGATTGGTTTCAAAAGCATTATTTTTGTGACTAGGGTGTATTTGTTTTAAAAAATGGTATTAAACTTGCACTCATTTGAGAGGTGAAGGGAGTTGTGTGCTCTTTATGGTTCTGGACACGCATTTCTAGTCTTAACTGGTCTTTCAGAAGAACCTTCTGAAAGGGTTTGGAAGAATAGGATTCTTCGCTGAAAAATGTGTCTGTGATTGAGACTTGGCTATGGGGTTGTGTGTGGACTCTGTCAAATGAGGCTAGTTTTTTTAATTGAAGTAAAATTACTTAAACTTTTGAATTTGACAGGAAGAGTGCTAAACCTAAGCTTAAGGCAGCATCTAAACATGTTTTAGTGTTGTGAGGAAAAGGCTTGTATGTTGTAATAATTTGACTTTTGGACACAACCTGGAAGAATAACTGTTGTGCTTAGGTAGCAATTTCCTCTTCACTGTAGCTTCCTTACAGTGTTTAGCTGTAACATTAGATTCTGGGATATCTGAGCAATGATCCTAAAACACTTTAAAAAAAAAAAGCTGTAATTCTCCCATCCCTTACAGCTGACAACAGTTTTTGTTTCCCCTGTTCGTCAGTGTTCCGTTTTATGGCCTGTTCTTTAAGTCCGTGAGCGTGAGCAGGAATCCTAAATAACTATCTTATCACAAGGTAACATCAGTATGGGTCTGCAATTCAGGATGATTTTGTGTGGGGGTGTTCTTTGGAGTAACTGGAGTGGAATTTGGGAAACTTGGTAGTCATCTTTATTAGAATTTTTTGTTTAGTAGCTTTGAAACCAGTGACATTAGCCACTGTGGAACTTAGAAAATACAGAAATGGAATAGAGCTTAACTATTGCACTGCCTTTTGCTGAAGTGTCTTGTTGTTTGAACGTTGGACCTGATGATCTTAAAGGTCTCCTCTAACCAAAGATACTAAGCAGTTCTGTGATTTTTGTTGGCTCCTGAGATGGCAAGTTTAAAACCGCCCTGAGACCTACAGTGCCAGTTCCTTCTGTCATAATCTTAACATGCAGCAGCCAGTACGAAAGTCATTGTGTAAGTCCTTGAGGTGAATTCCTTCCTGGATTCTGCCCAGGTTCTGGCTTGCAGTGTCATTCATATCCACATGAAGGACCACCAGTGGGTAGTAATTGGTGGTCTTGAGAAGTTGTGGAGATTTCTTGGGTATTAGCTTCTTGGGGTCAGCACATATCTTAGGACTCCCAGTCAGGTCTGCAAATTGACTCCTCAGTGCCCTTTAACAGAGGGTCACCCACTTGTAGTGTCTTTTTAGTGTCCATTGTGTGCTGCTGGTGCAGTTTCTCCAGGCAGACCTCGCTTATGGCTGTCTTTAGTGGCTAAAGCTTCATCTGGTTTGGTAGTTATGCTGGAAGGTGAAAACTGAAACAGATTCCTGCTTTGTTGAATCACCATGGTCAAAGATTCGTTGTTCTCAGTGCTGCCTGCTACAGAAGTGTGGTTATGAAATCACTAATCTGTCTCTCTCTGGGCTCCTGTAACAGTGTGCAGCCTTTTAACTTTCTTGTGGCCTGTTTTCCAGGGCACTCACTACAACCGACTATCTGGTCTCCATTAATCAGGTCCTCCTGGGTGGGTACCTCAAACTTAATCAAGTACTTCAGCTGGGTTTAGCTCCCAAGTGATGTCCAACACACTTAATTCCCAAGGCCATTTTTGTGTCCTGTGATTGCTTGTGGCAAAGCCTAAATCCTGTCCACCTCAATAGCAGGAGGTACCTGTCCTCAGTGCTCCCTGGTGCTGGGAGTGAGCAGCAGCAGGAGTTGCGCCATGCGGAGTTGTGGAGTGTGAGCATCTGATTGCCTGGAGAAGACTGAGGATTTTTGAGCCATGGGCTTCCCTGCAGGGTCTAACTGCTGTTCCAGTCTGAAGTAGAGCAGGGAGTCTCCAGGCAGGAGCTGTGGCTGTCACAAATATTTTCAATCTGTACTCTCAAGGTGAGCAGCTTGACCACCACTTGTAATAGGTAACATTTCAGTCCCATTGCTGTCAACAGAAACTCTCTTAAGATTCTGCACTGCTCTCCTTGGCTTCAGCATGTCTCCTGTCTATCAGCCATTGCCCCAAAAGGAGCTGTGGTTACCTTGGATCCTGAACAGCGATGCGTTGTACAGACTTTGCATAGGAAAGGAGATAGTTTCCATACTGGAAACACAGTGAGTGACTACAAACTCAGTATTCACAGCAGTGTGGTGAAAGGATACTGTCAGAAACTTCTTCATGGAGAGGGTCGCCAGGCCTTGGAACAGGCTGCTTAGGGAGGGGGTTGAATCGTCATCCCTGGATGTGTTTCAAAGTTGTGTAGATCTGGAGCTTAGGGACAAGGTTTAGTGTTGGCCTAGGGGCAGTTGGGTTAATGGTTGAACTTGATGATCCAGAATGTATTTTCCAACCTAAATTATCTTGGTAGGTTGCAGTCTGCATGGTCTCCTGCTAGACCTCACGATTATTTTTTTTATTGTAACACGGAGAGGAAAAAGCACCAGGAAATTGTTTTGGAAAAGTCTCTTTCATAGACTACTGCTACTGCATTTTTCACTTTATTATTATGTGAAACTTCATTAAATCCAGTATTTAGTTTCTGGAATTCCCTGCATCCCTTGCAAACTTAACTTAGTGTGTACAAGAAAGCAAATTGGAAATTTGCATATTTTTCTCTAATTGTAATTTTTTTTTGTCAGTGGCGCAGGTGGTAGTTGCAAATCAGCTGAAACAAGACTGTATCAGCAATCGTTGTATATATCAACATAGTGGTCAAATACACCTGGCTGGAGAGCCAGCGTGGTCATTGCCCTTTGCTGTAGCTTGTAGTGGTTCTCGCTCTGTGTGTGTGTGTGTGTGTGTGTGCGCGTGCTTTGAGGTGTTCTGCCTTGGTTTTTTTAAAGTTGATGTCATGTTTACCTAAGGAGCTCAGAGTTTTTGTGACTGTACACTGAGGCACAAGTGAACACTTACTGATTTTTAACAGACCTTACTCAGACAGTTCTTGCATTCACAGTGGAAGTAGGGTGGCAGATTATGCTTGGGGGGGGGAAGTCTGGATTCTTGAGGTTTTCAGAAATACACAACAAGACTGGACAGTATAATACTGTAGTTACAGTATAGTCATACTAGAATTTACTCCTCTGGTCTTGGATTTTCATTTTATGGGTCCAGCTTTAGATAGTACAAACACCCTTTGGGGTCCTATTTAGTATATTTATGTCTAATATTCTGATATAAAAGGGAAACCTTCAACTGAAAATAAATTGAAAATTGTTAAGTTAGTAACTCAGAAGTTAGGTGACTTTTAAGTGTCAGTCGCTTGAAATAACTGCTTGGCAGACACTTGAGCTTTAAAGAGTTTATTTTTGTTAACTGATCACTTTCCACTTAGTGTAAGAATTAATGTTACTGTCACGGATCTGCATTCTGTGTGCAAAGTACAGCTCTTGGAGATCCATGCAGCATTATTGCTGTACTAGTTTGTTGTACCTGTGAATGTGGATTTTCTGAGGTTCAGAGAAGACTGAGGAAGACTCCTGAATTTCACTCTTCCCCATCATTGTAAAAAAACCTCTGTCCTGTGTTTCCCTGTATTGAACTTTAGCTGAAACGTCACAAACCAAAAAGTAAACAATTGACTTCTGTATTCAAATTCCAATTACATTTTCATATGGGTAGTAATTTATTTGTGTACACTGATTTCTCTTAGGATGTTGTGATTATCTGCTTAAAGCCGTAACATGTATTACAATTATTTTATATTTTTTATTTGCTTCCAGGTATGATGAATGGATAAAGGCAGACAAGATAGTGAGACCAGCTGATAAAAATGTACCAAAAATTAAGCATCGAAAAAAAATAAAGGTAGTTTCTCTCCCTTTTTCTCCCATGTTCCCCCAACTTTTTTTTTTAATGTATCCTTAACGTACTCTTCTCCTCCCCATGCTCCCAACCTTTTGGTTAGGGCTGCTATTATGAAGAATTTTTTCACTGGAAGAGTTACCAAACAGGCTGCCCAGGATGGTGGTGGAGCCACCATTCCTGGAGGTATTTAAGTGACATATAGACCAGCTGATGCTTATGGACATGGTTTAGGGTTGACCTGGTGGTGCTGAGTCAAGGATTGGACTTGATGATCTTAGAGGTCTTTTCCAACCAAAGAGATTCTGCAGTTCTGTGATTGGCCTGCAAATGCTTGACAGTCAAGCTTCTAAAAACTAAAACTTCTTGCCGTCAAGGTCTTGTTTTTTCACTTCAGGGGAAGAAAGAAGCTTCTTTAGACTTCTTTTCCTGCATTTTTAAATGGAATTTATTTGTTTTTATAGAAAACAAGTGAGAGGGATCTTTTGTATCATCCGTGTGGAGAGGTGAAATTTGGGAGCTCCCTCTGCCGATTCTGGAGCCCATGTCTCCGTGGCTCCCAATTTACTTCATAGCATTTCATTCTAAAAATGTCTAGGTAGGCTTACGTTGCGATCTGTTCCTCGGGCAGGGTGCGAGGAAGCTTTTCCGTCTGCCGCAGATGTGGTCGCGGCTCCGGGGCCGTGACGGCCGTGGCGGGCCCGGAACCTGAGTGTCGTAGAACGCGCCCTGGAACCTGAGTGTTCTAGAACGGCGCGGACCCGCGCCGCTCTACCGTTGCGGCAGTTACAACGGCCGTGGCCGCGGCTGAGCCGGCAGGCGGCAGTGCGCTCTCCGGCGCTCGCTGCGTTCTCGCTGCGTTCTCGCTGCGTTCGCCTGCCTCTCTGTTTGGGTGGTGCTACTGCTCATGCTTTTGCTCTAACCTTCTTGGCATGGACCTTAAGAGGAGCTGTCCTTTCCAGGAAGAGGAAAGCTTTCCTTTCCAGGTTGAATGCGTGAAGATAACCGTTGGCATTGGGTAAGTGTAATCTGTGTTAAGATCTGTGCTTAAAGGAATTTTTGGCCTTTTTTGTTCCCCACACAGAACAAAACTGACAAGGAGAAGGATGAGAAATATTCTCCTAAAAACTGTAAATTGCGACGTTTGTCAAAACCACCCTTTCACACCAGCGGGTCACCAGAGACTGGATCCAAACTTGATGGCACTGAAGCCAAAAACACAGAGCAAGCTCCAGTTAAATCAGTAGAAATTGCTTCTATCATTAATGGGCTACAAGGTATGGGATTTAAATTTTTTCTAGTTGTGTAAATTGTCTTTAAACCTTACGTAGAACAATGTAGAACAACTGAATACTTGAGTCTGCCTGGCTAACTGGAACATAATTTTCAGAAATAACCATGGTGCAAAAGCAACCTTTGCAGTTGTTGAAAACAGGTACCATGGCTCCAATGTATGTCAACCGTGTGAATTTGTTTTGCCATCGTTTTTGTTTGTTTGATACACAGCAAGGTGGTTTTTGCTTCTTGCATTATTCCAAAATTCTTTAATTTTTGATTTATGCAACTTTTAGCACCTTGAAAAATAGATTTTCCTGTCAACATGTCTGTCATTCCTGACATTGTTTTCTATTCCCACACATTTACAACAGCATTATAATAACTAGTTGTTTCTCTTCATCCTTCCTTTCGTGTTTGCCTCTAGAAAAAGATACCACGGTATAGGTAGTTTAAGTAATCACTAGTTTTTGTCTAAGTTACATGAAATTTCGTAGCTTTTCAGAACTACTTGAATTTCAATGACTTGGCCACTGAGTTGGCCAAATCTGTAGGTAGAACAACAGTCAACATAGCATGAACCTTTATTTCGTTAGGAAATGAGAAACAAAGAAGCAATTAACAGCATGATCATAGTGACACTATTAGTAGTACTATAATTAATCTGTAATTAACTTCTGATTACAGAAGCCCAGTTTGACACACAGTGTAATCCCATCCTGTCTAATAGACTGGAACGCTAAATGTTTTCCATACTCTGCAATTAATTTCCAGAAATGCTTTTAATTGTATATAGTTCTTTTATCATTTAAATCCACATGGATTCATGGTAGGGATTAACTTTTTCCCTATTACTTGCAGGTTTTTTGGCTTTAGGTATCAAAGACTGTAATGTTTTACTCTTTTTCTGTGCTTTTAGAGCTGCTTGCTCAAAACTTTTTACGGGTTGGGGTATTTTTCCCTTGAACTGGGATGATTAATGCTGTTGTATTCCACTTTGCTTTGAAAGACACAGCAGGATTGAGAGGATTTCTACCATAAATATTTAATTAAAAAAGAAAATGACACCGAAAGTGTTAATTCAGCTTTGATCATTTACATGAATTTTGCTGTGACAGTATTGCTTTTCTCTGTCATTTTAAAAATTATGCTTAAAGAGGTAGTGAGTTCTATCAAGGAATTGAGAGTGAGAGCTTGGAAGTAGGATGAGAAGAGCTGAACTAGCTATGCCAACAAAAATGCATGAGTTACAGTCAAGGAGTTACCCATACATGTGAACCAGTTCTCATTATTAATTTTTCCCCATGTCCATATAATTTCACCACTGAATGTGCTTGTTGTTGATTCCACCTCCATTAAATATTTGTTCCTTTCAGTGTCTTTATTCATGACCCTGATCTTTCTCACTGTTAACTCCTATTGTTCGTGCATTTTTCAAAGTGCCTTTCACTGTTGCTTTCACTTTTTTCCAGGCTAGGTGTTAGGTTGGTTTGCAGAGACTGTCCTTTGTCTTTGTAGTTCTTCTGTCCTTGCACACTGTGTGTTTCCAGGGAAAATACTATCTTTGTTCTGGGCTTTGGAGAAAGGATAGATAATGGTAATATTTGTACCCAATACAAAATCTTTGTATCTGCTTTCCAGAATTATGTAGAAGTTTGTATTTCTATTGTTGATATGCTCTGTGCTTTGCCCACCTCTTCAGAAAGTGCTGGAGAAGTACTGCCTAATACACAACTTTACTAGTTCCTACTGTAGCCCTTATACCTTATCGTAGAAATAAGTTTACCGAGTCTTTAGGAGGCATCATTTAAAATATGTACTACTAGAGATTCCTGTAGCATATGTTAATTGTTTTTAAAAAAACTTATTTTGTAACTGCAATCAAGACAAACTTTTATTGTTTCTTTTCTTTGGATTTACTTTTAATTAGCTTCTGAAAGTTCTGATGATAGTGAGCAGGAAGATGACCAAAGTGCCCTGAATGTACATGCTGAAGGCAAAGACGAATCTCACCTTGAAGCTGTAAACCAAGATAAAACCGAACTCTGTCTGAAAGAAGAACAGGGCAGTTCATCCCTTCCAGAAGAGACTAAAGTTTTGACAGATACAATAGGGCCCGAGTCAGGATCCAAGTCTCCTGAAAGGTTACGAAAAGAGATGGAAGAATTATCTGAAGAGACTGACTCTGATGGAGAAGACGATGCCACAAAGAAGCGAAAGGATGTTAAAAAGGAGGTAGTGGATAAAACAGCAAAACCACAGGTAAAACGTGGCAAACGAAGATACTGTGTGGCAGAGGAATCTTTAAAGACCGTGTCACCTAATAGAAAGGATGAGAAGGCCAAAAACAAAGACTCTCTGAGCTTAGAAAACAGCAGTAACAGTTCCTCAGATGAGGATGAGGAAGACAAATCTAAAATAAAAGTCACTCCAACTAAGAAGTACAATGGGCTGGAGGAGAAAAGGAAGTCTTTACGGACAAGTACTTTCTACTCAGGATTTTCTGAAGTGGGAGAGAAGAGAATAAAGCTTCTCAATAACTCTGATGAGAGACTTCAAAACACCAGAGCGAAGGATCGAAAAGACGTCTGGTCAAGTATTCAGGGACAATGGCCGAAGAAAACATTGAAGGAACTGTTCTCAGACTCTGACACTGAAGCTGCAGCCTCCCCTCCACATGCTGCTCCTGAGGATGCTGCAGCCGAGGAACAGCTTCAGACTCTTGCAGAAGAAGACATTTCTTTGCCCAGTTCTGAACTTGAAAAAACTTTGCCGGCTACTGTGGATGTTAAACCTGCTGAGGAGAAACCGACTGAAGTGGGTGAAAAGAAGGTTGAATTTCCAAGCAGTGGAAGTAATTCAGTGTTAAATACTCCTCCTACAACTCCTGAATCGCCTTCATCTGTAACCGTAACAGAGTCCAGTAGACATCAGTCTAGCGTCACCGTGTCCGAAACACTGCCACCAAACCAAGAAGAGATCCGAAGCATTAAAAGTGAAACAGACAGCACAATAGAAGTGGATAGTGTTGCAGGGGAGCTGCAAGACCTCCAGTCCGAGGGCAATATTTCTCCAACAGGTTTTGATGCCAGCGTCAGCTCCAGTAGTAGTAATCAACCAGAGCCAGAGCATACTGAAAAAGGTAAAGGAAAGGGGTAAACAATGCTGGCTTCAACCTCACCAGTTCTCATTTTAGCTTTGCTGTTGTATTTTCATTCTGTTATGGTTACGCTGCCGGAAAGTTAGTTTTTGGAAGAAGTATTACCCTGCTGTCTGCTTCAAATGTGTAGAGAAGGCAGTCCCTTCCAACCTAAACAATTCTATAATTCTGTCAAGTCACTGGCTCTTTTACAGCTACTTTCACTGTTAAAGTAGTTTCTTCATCTCAGCAGATTTCAGGTCGTTAACTGTATTTCCTCTTGTCAATGTAACTAGAAAGCTAAGCTCTGCTAAGGTTAGGCAGGAACAGACACATTGGTATCCACAGACTTAAGTTCTGAAATGTGTTTTATTTAACTTTGATAACAACACACAGAATTGCAAGAATTTATTTCATTTCTGTGGGTGTTTTGTTTGTGTTTTCTCCAACTGTAGTCTGTACAGGACAAAAAAGACTTAAAGATGCTCAGGGAGGAGGCAGCTCATCGAAAAAGCAGAAAAGAAGCCACAAAACTTCTGTGAACAACAAAAAGAAGAGTAAAACCAGTGAGTACAGCAGCTGGGTGTGAAATGAAATGTGTTGAAGTATTGGGCCCTTTGTTTGAATGATGGTGGGAGACGGAACAGTCACAGAAGGAAAACAAGATAAAAATCAAATTAGTGTCTCTTCCTCGCCCTTCTTCTCCACCCCCTTTTCTTTCTTTAGCAGCTTTTACTAAAAGTTTGTACTTTCTGGTCTGATATTTGCTTTCACCCCACTGTGCCACATGTTTATTGATCTCTTCCCATTCCTTCATTCTTTTTCATTTCTTTTCACTAATCTTCCTTCCATAATCCTTATTCCTTCCTTTTTAATTCCTCAGGAATTAAAGTAACAAAACAAACTGAATTTGCAGAACTAACAAAACACCATTTTTAAGCCGCCGTTGTTCCCTTTGATTTGGTGAATTTATCCCTCTTCTTTTAATCTGTGTCTTTGTCAGGACATGAGCATCTGTCAGCTAGAATGGTTACTTGTACCATGTACAAGTCTTTGCTGTGTACACGCAATAAGTAGATAAATGTGGAGTCAGATATTATGAGCAAAAAATGCTTTTTTGCAAAAATCAAGTATTAGCACTTAGAGCTGCTTTTGTGGCAGCTTCAGCTCTTGCCTGTGCCCGAAGCCAGCAGACAGCAGCAGCTCTGTAAGCTGGAACATAGGAGGTTCCACATCAACCTGAGAAGGAACTTCTTCACAGTGAGGGTGACGGAGCACTGGAACAGGCTGCCCAGGGGGGTTGTGGAGTCTCCTTCTCTGGAGATGTTCAAGACCCGACTGGACAGGTTCCTGTGTGACTTGGTTTAGGTGATCCTGCTGTTGCAGGCGGATTGGACTAGATGATCTTTCGAGGTCCCTTCCGATCCGTAATGATTCTATGATTCTATGACTGCTTCATACTGCATGTATCTTGGTGGTTGGTTTTTCCACTGTAGATCAGCAGATCATAAAGAACAGAACTGAAAAAGAGACTCTCAGCGTTCATTATGTCAATTCGTGGGGCAGGTACAACTAAGGTGTAACTTTCTCTTGATAAGTATTTAGTTGAACAACTAATCAGCGACTGTAATGGTGGAGATTCTGCAGCTTCCCTAGATGTTTTATTACAGCACTTCAGTAGATTTAAGTTGAGTTATAATCTCGTGTTCCTCCTTCCAGTGCCAGTTTTACGTCTGTAATGCTAAAGAAGCTTCACCTTTTCAGTCATTACTCATAAAGCAGAGTCTTGGAGACCTTTATTTTGTTGCTTTCCTTTGGACAGGTTGATTAGAAAATTGCCTTCAGTTTAGCATGTTGTTTTATTATTAAATTTTATCTCACGTGATATGAAGTTCTTCTGGTTTGGGTCAGCTAAGATGTTTCTGCAATTAAAGAATTTTATCGTCTTGTCTGAGGTTTTGTAGTGAATGCTGTCACATAAATTCAGATTATTGACAGTCATCTTAACACAGAAAACCTAAAATAAATAAAGGTGACATTAGGCTAAGAAAAGGCCAGTTGTTTCCTCACATTTCTGCTCCACATGTCCTAGGAGCACAATTAAAAACTTGTAACTGTTAGCTCTGAAACATGGTAATGGTTTGTACATATCAAGTGCTGTATTAGATATAATATTGTGAAAAGATAAACAGGAGATAGGAAGTAGCAATAGTCTTGCCAATAGAGTGAGAAAAAGTATAGCCCCATGAGCAGGACACATTAGTTTGTCTTTTGTCCTATTTTCTAATACAGGAAATTTATTTATTCTCATATTCCAGGTCAGTTGTGGAGCCTCAGCCTGGTGCTTTCATGGAACCTTGAACCCTGTAGGATTTTGATTCCCTTAGATCCACATAATAGCCATGAATCCACCTGAACAGCAACGAACTGGTGTTTCCAGTGCAACGTTTCCCTTCCACAGTGGGCAGAATTATTGGGGGCCCTCATTAGATACCTGTTTTGAGGTCGTGTCTCTAGGAATGCAGATTGCTCTGCTGCTGGATGATAAGTTTTAGAGCCAAGGGGTTCTGATCAGATAAAACTCCTGTCAAAATCAGCATGGGTGAAGCCTCTGATAACCTTTGGTTTGGGCAGGAAGGTTTCTTTGTAACAACAGATCTTCTTGTTTCTTCAGCAAACAGCAGTGACAGTGATGAATTATCTGCCGGTGAAAGCTTGTCCAAGTCTCAGTCAGCCAAATCTGTTTCTGCTGGCATGAAATCTCACCAAACCAAATCGCTTACAAGAACACAATGCCCAGGGAAGTGTGGGAAAAATGGAGAGAAGGAGTCTGATCTCAAAGACCAGAATAATCGTCTGCCCAAAGTTTACAAGTGGAGCTTTCAAATGTGTAAGTATTTTCTTCTAAACAAGCCTAGTGCAGTGCAGTCTAAGAAAGTTTTTTGAATTTTGTATTTTGTGAGGTTTCTTTCTCTCTAAAATTACTCAGTTGCTTGCTTTTGTGACAAATCTTAATTTTTAAAAAATACCACTACTTTTTCAACTGCAGCGCAGAAGTACGTACTGGTTTTAGGTACGGTCCCTGCATGTAATGGCACTTCTTGCCATCCTGTGCAGACCTGTCACTCTGCCATCAATGTTATTCACCCTGTATGCTTCTGTCTTGGTTTTTTTCTTGCTGATTTACATCTCATTCTCTAGTTATTGTACAGACGTTTACATAATTCATAACATTTTTCCCCTCCCATTTTGCCTTGGTGACTCAGGATCTGTTGACTATAGTGAAATGAGGACTTTCTGTGTGTAGGAGAAAATACTAGATGATTGAAGCCTCGTTCCTCAATACAATAACAAGCCAACAATTCAAAGTAATTTGTCTTTGTTTCACTCTACAACAATTTAAGAACAAAAACTTGCTATTTTTAGCCCTCTCTCTTATAGCACCTGGTATTTAACTGTCCAGTCAGTAATAGGTGTCTATAGTTCTGGCTCTGCACTTATAGCAGTTGCTTTGTCTTTGGTTTTTAAAGGTCAGATTGCACCTGTGTGCTGGGGCTGATGTAAATTACCCCTTAAAATAATCCATAGTTACGTTCAGCACTCATAGATGTGCAAATGTCAGGTTTCTGAAGTTCTTGGAGCACTGTGGTTTTCTGTGCTCCGTCTCAGCCTGTGGGAAGGCTGCTCTTCTTCATGTGAAATGGGAACACAAAAGAGCTGACAGAGCAAACTGGGACATCTGCTGAAGTTCTTTTAATTGTTGTTTTCACCAGCAGCATTCTTTGATGCCCAGGAATTATCCTCTTAGCCAGCTGTTTCTGCACTCAGAGAATCTGACCCTCCTTTCTTTTCTCTGGAGCCCTGAGTGTCAGTTTTACTTCAAAAGTTTTTTTCCCTGTTAGTGCTTCTTCACAGTCCAGTTACATTCTGTTGCTTTGCAGGACTCTGGAATGTAGATTTTTATTTTCACTTACTGACCTGCTGAGATTCATTGGGCTGATTTCCTGTGTGACGTATTTAAAGACCTTTTGCTCCTTCCTTCTGCCTCAGCCACCTTGCACATACTGCATTTCCTTGACAGAATTTGGACTTTGGGGTGCTGTTTAACCCATTTCCTGCTGTTGCAGATTTCTGAGACAACTTGCAGTGTCTCTGAGCTTTCCTTATCTTCACACAACCTGTTAAAGCTGCAGCTTTTGGTCCTTTGCTGCTTCCTTCATTAGAGATTAACAACGTGCAGTCTGTGCTCTACAGTAGTTCAAATGATTCTTGGTTGTCTCCAGTGGTGCCAAAGTGAACTGAGCTGAGTTCCTCCTGCCTCTGCACTCTGGAGAGCTTCCAGCTGGAAACAGCCAGAGGGGCCACTTTGTGCTGGCCATGTCCATTGATATCCCCACATGGGATGCCAGCAAGAAGGTACTTAAAGCCCACATGCAATGGACTCAATGACAAACCACCCCACAGACAATTCAGAGTCCTGTTGTAACCTGCTGCTTTCCTAACAACCAAGACAGACCTTCCTGTTGGATTAGGCCAAACTGAGCTCCAGCAAAGACTCAAAACAAGCAGGTCACAGCTAGTTTTGGCCCCCATGTTCGCACCAGCTGTCATATTTATTTCTTTTCCTTCACATGGGGAAGGAAACACCTGCAGTTCCTTTTCCTCCCACTTCCTAAGGGGGCAAAGAAAGAAGTCTAGGCTGACAAATGGAATTGGTCACAATAAAAAGCAGCTGCTGTTGCTGTGTTCCTTGGCTTTGCTGTCTGCTACCTCAAAGCACATAGCTAAGACTTGAGTGATTGACACTTCACTCACATTCTGAACTTTTTGAGAAATGCTGTAATCCAGTGATATAACTGAGATGTTTTTACTTGCAGCTGATTTGGAAAATTTGACCAGCGCTGAGCGCATAACAGTTCTCCAAGAGAAGCTGCAGGAGATCAGGAAACATTACCTGTCCTTGAAATCAGAGGTGGCTTCCATTGACCGAAGAAGAAAGCGCTTAAAGAAAAAGGAGCGGGAAAGTAAGTGGTGGGAAGTAAGCTTTTGGAGAGCTAAATTGCACCTCAGGTTATTGAGATGTTAACAAGAACTGGACACTTTTTAGGGAGAGATGTGTGTGGTTTTGTTTGTGGGTTAATTTTTTTTAAAAACCACTGTACATAGGGTAATCATTAGAAAATCCAGAAGATCTTTAGAAACCCTGTGACTAAACCAAAAATTTTTAAAGGTTTTCAATCTGTTTAGTCAGAACTACGTCACACTGAAAAAGACACAGAAAAATAACTTTTCTAAACAGTGAATAAAGTGTCTACAAGTTTAATGGAGACCATCAATTAAATCTCTAATTTCCCTGAAGCTCCTTTACCTGTTGCTGTAGGGGATGCTCTACTGAGCTTGCTTCTGGCAGCAATAAAAGGATTATTCTCTAGGTGTCTTGTTGATGTGCACATTTGAGAGTTCAGCAACAGGAAAGAAAAAGAGCAGGTGACTATTCCCACAGGTCAAGAATGAGCTCTGCTGTCCTCTAGCTGGGCCAGCGAACCAGGGCTGCAAGGGTCAAATCTCTGGCCATATCTCTCTGTCAATATTTTCCACAAAAACCAAGGCATGAAGCCTTTTCTTCTTTTTATTAGACTAGCTGCTGGCGTGAGCAGATATCAACTCTTCTTGTTGAACAGGAAAACAATTTTTGTATCATGTCCAAAGTAGCAATAAGGTTGGTGAAGGATCTGAAGGACAGTTCTTATGAGGAGTGGCTGAGGAAGCTGGGACTGGTTAGTCTGAGGAAAAGGAGGCTGAGGGGAGACCTTAACTGCTGTCTTACAGCTACCTGAAAGGACATTGTAGAGAGGTGGAGGTTGGCCTCTTCTCACAAATCACTAGCAGTAGGATGAGAGGAAATTGCTTTAGGTTGCACCAAGGGAGGTTTAGGTTGGACAGGCTGCCCAGGAAAATGGTGGAATTGCTGTCTCTGGAGCTGTATATGTGGCACTTGGAAACGTGATTCAGTGCGCATGGTGTTGTTGGGTTGATGGTTGGGGCTTGATGATCTTGGATGTCTCTTGAACTTTAATGATATTCTGTGATTCTGTTGTTTCATTTGTAAATTCGTATAACGTGCATTTTTCCTCTTCTTGTGCAGGTGCTGCTACTACATCATCTTCCTCCTCTTCCCCCTCCTCCAGTTCCATTACAGCTGCAGTTATGCTGACGTTAGCAGAACCCTCAATGTCAAGTTCATCACAGAACGGAGTGTCAGTCGAGTGCAGGTGACAGCAGGACTTGCCAAAGCACTTTGCACTTAATGGCTGCTGAGGGCCACTATATTTTTTTGTTGTTTTCTTTATTCTTTTTTTTTTTATACTGCACAGTGGCACAAAAATTCAGACAAGCACTATTTTGTATTTAAAATTGTTTCTTGACAAGCTAACTTTGCACTTAAGTGCACTTTTATGAAGAAAAAGTACAACAAACTGCTTTTCCTCAAGCAATAATTGTTTCCAACTTGTCTGGGAATTGTAAGTCCGGTGACTCGAAGGCCTCCCACTGTGGCAACCGGAGGCTGTTCCACTGCCCATTGAGACAGTACAATAAGTGTAGAGTTGTTGGGGTTGATCCAAATAATTGTGGTAAGGCTTACTGTATTCCCTGGTATTTTGTTAAAGCTGGAATATTTGATATTTTTCCATTTATTTATGACAAATACTGAACCTATTTTCATTTTTACAAGCTAGTTGTTTTTTAACTGCTAAGTCACCTTGCGGTGGCTTTAATTGTATATGTCAAGCACATGGATTCAATTCAAAACCTGCCGTTAGTGATGATGTTCGACATCAGTCCTGATAACCAAATAAGTGGATTCCTTTTAAAAAAAAAAAGACAAAAAAAATGAGACTAATGTTTACAGGTTTGAATTAGGCTGAAATAAGTTACTCTGGGTATTAAGAACCCACAAATTGGAATGAAACTACTGTACTTTGCCATTTTTCTATAAAACAGTATTTTTTTTTAATTTTGATAAAATACATTATGAAAAAAAGAAAATGGCTAACAACTGTATTAAATCTTAAATGTATAAAGATTGTATTTAGCCAGTTTAAAAGTGTATATTTATTCATAATGGATTATAACAGTTATATTTTTGTGTTTTTTCTTGTAAATGTTTCTTTTTCCCTTAAAGCAACAGATATTTCATTTGTAATGCTTATTTTATTACAAGCTTCAAAGAGAGCATTTGAGAGACCGGAGTAAGACGTGAGGTGATAATTGGTGTCTGCTGGCATGAGCACTGCCACAAAAAAAGGGGTGGTTGGTTGTAAGATAAAAATGGCTGGCTGTGAGTGGTGGACATTTAATTTTTTAAATGCCTGGTACAAATTCCAAAACCTGACTTTAAACTGTTTTCACTTGTATTGATTTTATGTTGTATTGGATCCCAAGCTCTCCCTTGTTAATTATATACCTTTGTAAGACATTTGTATATTGCGGAAGTGTTCATTCGAGCTATTTAATACCTGGCACTGTTAATACACAGTACTTTATTGTACAGATTGTTTTACTGTTTAATTGTAGTTCCGTGTACTTCTTTTGCCTGGGGAAATAGGGGCTGGCATGTTTTTTTCTTTGTTTTCTGGCAATACAACATGTAAGAATTCAAAGCATTTTGTTTGTAGATGCTAGAGTGTCAGAATCTCCTTTACATTTGACTTTTCTAAGAAAAGCATTTTCAGTTTTCGTAGTGTGTGCTTAAGGTTGACTGATTCTGTTGAAAATGGTTTCAAAGTATTCAGAATTGTACAGGACTGTAAAAATTTGTTGACAAACATTGAAGGAAAAGCTTATAGAAAAAAAGCTATAAAATATATATTAGGTTCTGCAGAAAATGGAGAATTATGTAATATATTGTACAAATGTAAGCAAAGGCCTCTGAAATAAAATGCCATAGTTTGTGAATCCCTGATTTTGTTTCTAACAGTTTAATTAACCAGTTTTGATTCTGCAGCTGGATGCAATTTTAATAATGATCTTTGATACAATGTTATAGATATAAAAGTAAATCAGAAGTAGAAGCACCGGTGTAATTTTCTTCTTAATGATTAATTCTAATTCATTCTGTTTTTTAGAATGAGCAGAAAGAGAAAGCGTGGTCCAGTGATCTGAGACTTGACAGTAACTTTAATAATTTTAGTGAGGCTGCTTAGATCTTTATGTGATTATCTTAATCACATAAATTTAGCAGAATTGGAGTTGTAGTTAGGTTCTGCCTTTCAGTCTCCAGAAATGTAACTGGCATTGATCTACCTCTGGGCAAGCGGGGAGCACATTCAGCTCTCCATTCATCAACTGATTCTTGATCAGCTCTCAGTTTCAGTACCAGCTTTTCTGCTTTGATGTGACAATTGTTGACTCATGTTCTACAAGAGGATTGGTTTACTTGTTTAAGACCAGGATCATGAGTCACTGTTCCATTCCCAAACTGAGTTGCTGCATAAATAGGACTTCTCTGTTCTTTACTACAGAGACTGCTTAATTTTTGTTCTTGGGCAGTTTGATCAGGGGACTGGAGCACCTCTGCTGTGAAGACAAGCTGAGGGAATTTGGGCTGTTCAGACTGCAGAAGAGCATGCTCCCAGGGGATCTTATAGCAGCTTTCCAGCAACTGAAGGGCACTGTGGGAAAGCTGGAGAGGGAGTTTTTACAAGGCACTGTACTGATAGGACAAGAGGGGTGGTTTCAAACTAAAAGAGTGGAGATTTAGGTTAGATTTTAGGAAGAAATTCTTCCCTGTGAGGGCGGTGAAGCTCTGGAATGATTGCTCAGGTAGGTTGTGGCTGCTCCATCCCTGGAAGTGTTCAAGGCCAGGTTGGGTGGGGCTCTGGGCAACCTGGTTTGGAGAGAGGTGTCCCTGCCCATGGCAGGGGGCTTGGAAGTGGATGATCTCTGAGGTCTTTTCGAGCCTAAACTGTGATTCTATGGTAAGTCTCTCCTGGGTGTTTTATATCACATCTCTTCTGCGCAGCATGTCTGCAAATGTGACTCTTCAGGTTCACGCTATCTGCATCCCACTGGTTATGAAGGAAGGTGTCTTTTGCAAACTCTTAGCCCAGCAATTCCATCCCACATTCCAGTGAATCAAATCTGAGCTGCTTTTCAGGTTATATGTTATAATGAAGCTGCAAACATGAGTGTGTGCTCCCTGCTCAGCAGGCGTGTGATGCTTAGAGCTCTGAGAAGGTTTTCCGCTGGCAGGGATTGTTAAGACTGTCCATACTTTTTTCCATGGCTGGTTACTTGTTTTGCCTTCAGGTGGGCACTGGTGCTAGCAAAAATGCTAGTGCTGGTGGTCCAGATAGTGTGTAAAAGGTGTTTCTATTGTCTCCAGGCTCTGCCTGGGAATTTTCTGTGCCTTTACAGTCTTTATCGCATCATCTAGCAGTTACAGTTACATTCTGGACAGGCAGGTCTGAAAGGAGATCTCAGGTGCCTCGTATCAGGGAGTCAGTAACAGATGACACTTCCTTGTGCATCGGCTGCACTGTGGGTTGAAAGATGATCTTTGTGAGAACCTAAAAATAAAGGATCTTTTCCAGTTGGATCAGTTATCCAGCCCTATCCTTGCAAGCCAGAGCCACTTACTTCTGCTAGCTACAGGGTGAATCTGGACCGAAGAGGCATGACTGGTACCTGAACATGAGCCAGCAGTGTGCCCAGGTGGCCACGAAGGCCAATGGCATCCTGGCCTGTATCAGAAATGGCGTGACCAGTAGGAGCAGGAAAATGATTGTGCCCCTATACTCGGCACTTGTGAGACCGCGCCTCAAGTACTGTGTCCAGTTTTGGTCACCACAGTACAGGAGGGACATTGAGGTGCTGGAATGAGTCCAGAGAAGGGCAACCAAGCTGGTGAAGGGGCTGGAAGACATCCCCTATGAGGAGAGGCTGAGGGAGCTGGGGTTGTTTAGTCTGGAGAAGACTCAGAGGAGACCTTATTGCTCTCTACAACTAGTAGGTTGTATCAAGGCTGGTGTTGGTCTCTTCTCTCAAATTAGTGATGGTAGGATGAGGGGAAATGGCCTCGAGTTGTGTCAGGGGAGATTTAGATTGGATATTAGAAAGAAATTCTTCACTGAGAGGGTGGTTAGGTACTGGAATAGATTGCCCAGGGAGGTAGTGGTGTCACCATCCCTGGAGGTGTTTAAGGAATGGGTGGACGCAGCGCTTAGGGATATGGTCTAGCGGTTAGATACTAGGAGAAAAGGTTGGACTTGATGACCCTGGACGTCCTTTTCACCATGATGATTCTGTGATACCTCCTTTTCCTGTCCCCTGGGATGGGAGTCCTGGCCACGGTCCTGCATCCTCTGTAGAGTACTCGGTTTCAGGGATTTTTTTTAATTGATGAAAGGCCTTACATGCTTTAAAAGCCTGCTGCTGATCCTAGTTATGGATGGAACGATTCTTGTTTGGGTGCTTTTTATATTTTTTCATCTTTTTCTAGGTTTGTCTTGAGGTGAGTCAATCTAAAAAGGGACTGCACAAACACCAGAAGGGTAATTTCTGCCTATGAACTTAAGCGTGAGGGCACCTGCCCTGGAGATCGTGCAGCAAATGGTATTTCGGAGATCACAGACTAAGAGTTGAGCCTTCAAGCAGCAGCAGCCTGTGTGTGAGACAGCTGAATCACCATGCCTGGATGTGTTCAAAAGTTGAGTACGTATGGAGCTCGACAGGGAGCTGCTGGAGAAGGTCCAGTGCTGAGTCACTGAGCTGATCGGGGCATCGTCCTTGTGAGAAGAGGCTGAGAAAGCTCATCAATATGTAAAAGGTGAGTGTCAGGATGATGGGACCAGGCTTTTCTCAGTGGTGTCCAGGTTCTTCACAGGGTAGCAGAGCCCTGACAGGCTGCCCAGAGTGGCTGTGGAATCTCCTGCACTGCAGCCATTCCAAACCCCCCGCTTGGACCCCTTCCTGTGGGAGCTGCTCCAGGGTATCCTGCTCTAGCAGGGCGGTTGGACTAGATCGTCTCCAGAGGCCCCTTCCAACGCCACCAGTCTGCGATTCTCTGACGCGGCCAGCAGTGGGCAGAGGGAGCCGTTTCTGTGCACAGCGACGGGTTTAACTGCTGCCCTGACGCGCCGGAACCCCCGGGCCTGGGGCGGGTTTCTGGCAGGAGGGATCCTCGGGGGCAGCCGCGCCGGAAGTGACGTCCCGCGTGTGAGCGCGCAGTGCGGCGGCCTCCGGGATGGGCTCCCGGGGCGAGTACGTGGTGGGGCAGGTGGCGGAGAGCCTCGGGCAGCGCAGGGCCGCCCCTTCCCCCGCGCCCCTCGCCCGTCTCTTCCGCGCCGCCGCCGCTCCCCCTGTGCTGGTGGCCGCCGCTCCGGTGAGTGGGGGCCTGGGGAGTGGGTAGACCTCTCCGCTCTGGCGGGGGTTGACTTCTCCGGTTAATTTTTTGCGTTATTTGTTAAAGGAAGGAAAGAAGAGAAAGTGCCGAGAAGAAGCAGAGGAAGGGACAGAAGACCAAAGTTCATCTGTAGTACAAGAGCCTCCAGTAAAAGTAAAGAAATCTAGAAAGAAGGAGCTTTCAAAAGCAGAAAAAAAAGTGGCAAACAGGTGAGTAGGTGAGACTTCTTCATAGTAAAGTTAAAAAAAAAGCAGTAATTATACTGGTCTTTTTTCTGGTAAGAGAGAGTGCTTTGGAGCAGGCTGATGAAGAGGAGGAGCAAAAACTGTCTGAAAACAAAGCAAAGCAGAAGAAGAGGCTTTCTCAGGCCACGATCAAAATGAGAGTCATTAATTCCAGTACCATAAAACGACAAAAGGCAAAAACAGTGGATGATGAAACAGTCAACAGAAGAACTGTGTTTGTTGGAAACCTGCCTGTCAGCTGCACAGCTCAGGTACGTGAGTGGATTCTGTCAGCTAAAGGAGTTAACTATAGAAGTCCTTAGTCCAAGGGGATGTTTCCAAATGATTAAGTCACATATTTGTGACTAAAGTCACCTTTAGTGACTTTAGAAGTGGGAAACAATCCTTGTTATCAGAAACCGTTAGAGGCAACCTCGCTTATTTTGCTGAATTTGGGTGCTGTGGATACAGTTGCTTGTTAGTAGAACTGATTAGTTCCTTTTTTAATTAAAAAATCCTTAATACATTAGAAATGTAATTACAGAGTTCCTCTCCTTCTAACTTTTAATGCAAATACTTGAGGTTATTGCACAAAATCAGTTAAATTTATTCTTTATTCCATATTTTGCATACTTTTAGTAGCCCTTTAACAACCTCATAAGTAAAATAAGAGTAGTGTAGAACCGATCTTACTAATAAACATTCAACAGTAATTCTTACTACCAGGATGCAAAAATTTGCTGACTGTCTGTGATATTTTCTGTTTAGGCACTGAAATCTCTCTTCAGACAGTATGGACAAATAAAATCTGTTCGATTCCGGTGTTTGGTACGTTGCTAATGTTACGTAGCACGGTTATTTGTTGGTCTTACAGGGCACTGTTCTTGTATCCTCATTAGTTCAGAAGTGGGTTTTGGCCCGTAGTTTTTGCCATTAGAAGCAACCTTGGAGATTTTACTACAGAGGCAGCACAATGTCTCTTTTGTCACATATCATTGTTCCTGTAGCAGCAGTTGATGGCATCAGGGCTGTATTTTGTCTGGACAAAGAATGTTTTTGTTACTGCTTGCTTAGCTAAGCTATTCCTTACCCGAGTGTAAATACAAGTAGTAAAGACACAGTGGTTGTAAATCTATGTAGTCTGTGTGTCAAGGGGATGGAGCCAGGCTTTGTCAATGTTGTCTAGTCATAGGACGAGGGGCAGTGGGTGTAAGCTGGAACATAGGAGGTTCCACATCAATATGAGAAGGAACGTATTCACACTGAGGGTGATGGAGCACTGGAACAGGCTGTCCAGGGGGGTTGTGGAGTCTCCTTCACTGGAGATCTTCAAGACCCGCCTGGATGTGTTCCTGTGTGACTTGGTCTAGGTGATCCTGCTGTTGCACGGGGATTGGACTGGATGATCTTTCGAGGTCCCTTCCAATCCCTAATGATTCTGTGATTCTATGAAGCAGTTGAAGATAAGTCTTGAAACTCAGGAGATACAACAGATGAAGTCAAAGCAAGTTGTTTAATTCTGAGGTCTCGTTAGCTCATTACTAAGAACAGCCACTTTGATCATTTGTCCTTTGTTGGCTCTGTTGCTTTGGATGGAAGTAGTGCCTGTTTGATTTCTCTTTTCTCTTCAAGAAAAGATGTTTGACATAAATCTACACTAGACTTAACTAAAACTCTCTTTATCTTAAAGATTCCAGCAGAAGACACTTTATCCAAAAAGCTCGCAGCAATAAAGTAGGTTGCTCTTGTGAATTCTTCATGCTTTATTTTTCAAACATAGTTTTTAAGTGTTGGTTGGTTTCTGTTTGACTATTAAATTTTTTGTGTTTCTTTGACCTCTGTAATTGCCCTTGTGCATATGTAAGTTTTATTGGCAGGTGAAAATGAATCAGGTGCCTGATTTACTTGTTATCATTTGTTATCTTGCATTGCATTTCCTATGTTTTTGAAAGAGGAAGATGCTAATCTCTAATTGATGTTGCAGGCATAAGCTGCACCCTAATGCGAAGTTTGTTAATGCCTATGTGGTATTTAAGGAAGAATGTGATGCCATTAAGGCTCTGAAAGAGTAAGTCTCAGTTTTGTTCCTCATTCTCTGTTGAAGAACTAGATTTATGGATAAAATTTAGACTAGAGTCACCTGCTATCTTTTTGCTTGGATTAGAGTGACCTGTATTTTTGGGCTTAAAAGTAAATTTGCTTTTGGGATAATGCTGTGCAGAGACACTGTAAATTAAGTAACACTCATTTCATTTTTCAAACTTACTTTTGGCTGCAAAAGAAACGGAACAGAAATTGCAAGTGGATTTCACATCAGAGTTGACATTGCATCCAAAAGCAGTTCGGTGAGTAAGATGAGTGACTGGAAGAACCCTTTTCTGTTTCAGTTTTTGCTAATTTTTTAGTCCTGCAAGGAATAACTTACTCTCTTTTTATCTCTCGTTCTCTTTAGCATGACAATAAGCGATCCATATTCTTGGGAAATCTCTCGTATGGTAAGTCTGTGTGGATTCATAAACATCACTTCTTAATTTTTATGGAATATGTTGACAGTGGGAGTCTTTTATTTATTGATATTTATGGTAGCATGTTTAGGTAAACAGATACTTCTCACTGAAATCAATTGGGTTTTTTAATAGCAATTTTATTTTTCAAATGAAGCAGCTAATGAGCTTGTAAGTTTTTTGCCTGGTTCTGATTGTGATGACATTATTAATGCTGATTGTGTAGAGCTTGTGTTGGTACTTCTGCATCTTGAAGGAAGAAACCACGTTTTGGACATTTGCAGTGCCCTGAAAATAGCTTCAGCAGCTCGGACCTTTCCCAGCACATCTGACTTCCATTACTGTAAATAAACCTGTGCTATTAAATTCAGCTCGTTAGCAGACACACAATTTTCATAGAATCACAGAATAATTTCGGTTGGAAAAGACCTTTAAGATCATAAGAGTCCAACCATTAACCCAACTGTCCCAAGGCCACCACTAAGCGCTGCTCCTACACAACTTTTAAACACATCCAGGGACGGACATTCAGCCCCCTCTCTGGACAGCCTGTTCCAAGGCCTGATGACCTTTTCCATTAACAAGTTTTTCCTCCTCTTCAACCTAAACTTCTGGTGCAATTTGAGGCCATTTCCTCTGGTCCTATCACTTTTTCCTTATGAGAAGAGACCAACCCCCACATCTCTACAACCTCCTTTCAGGTAGTTGTAGACAGCAGAGTAAGGTCTCCCCTGAGCCTCCTCATCTTCAGATAACCAGCCTGTGTAAAAGGATTTACCACAGTATGAAGGACCTTGGCCTTTATTTTCTGTGATTTACATTTTAATCTTCCAAGCTAGAGAACCAGTAACTTTCAGAGTAAATAGCCCTTTTATAAAGTCTTCACTGTTAAAGTAATGGGTTTTTTTTCTGGACCACTATGTTTTTGTACCTGCATATATTCATATGTGCCTGAAATGGTAAATATAAAATACTTGGATTTAGAGCTGTGTGTCACACTGAGGAGGCATCTGTGTCGCTGTTCTTGCCTGCAGACATCACTGACGACGCTGTGCGTGAACATTTTTCTGTCTGTGGAGATGTAATGGCAGTGCGAGTGGTGAGAGACCGAAAGACTGGCTTGGGGAAAGGATTTGGCTATGTCCTCTTCGAGGTACGTGTGAGCGGTGCACGTCACTTCTTCAAAATCTGAGTTGGGATTTGCCTTTGTAGCCTTTAAAACGGGAGGGTTTTGTTTTAGTAATGTTTCTGGGTGTGTGTGTCATTGAAACGTACTAGTGTTGTTGTGTGTTAGATCAGTTCTGGATAAGCAGATGCAAAGTGAAGAGAAATTCCTCCCTGTGAGAGTGCTGAGGCACTGAACAGGTTGCCCAGGGATGTTGTGGCTGCTCCATCCCTGGAAGTGTTCAGAGCCAGGTTGGAGGGTGCTGTGGGCAACATGGTCTGGTGAGAGGTGTCCCTGCCCATGGCTGGGGGTTGGGACCAGATGATCTCTTAAGTCCCTTCAAATCCAAACCATTCTGTAATCCTATTTTAGGTTATGCAAAGAAAAGCTGTAAAGTGTTGGGATGAAAGAAATTAACTTCAGGAGAAAGACCTGAATGAGGGATAAATGAGTTCACTTGGTACAAGTGCAGTTTTCTCCCATTTCTTATGTGTCAAAATATAAGTGGACTTCTTTCCTGAAGCGCATTTGCTTACTGGATTTCTCAGGGTAATATTGCAGCTGCATCTTCCTTAACCTATTTCCTGCAGCCCGATACCTTTTTGTCCAAGTTTCTCCTTTATTTTTTGTCTGTCTTTCACATGGAAGATGTTTTACAGCCCAATTTTCATATATGTGGCTCAGTGAGTGTGCTGAGCAGAGCAGAGATAGAATGTAGCGATCCGATCAATGCTGATCAATGTCTAAAGGATGTGAGTGTCAGGAGCATAGAACCAGGCTCTTGTCGATGGTGCCCAGTAACAGAAGGGGCAGGGCACAAACTGGGGCACAGGAAGTTTGATCTAAACACATGGGAAAACTTCACAGTCAGGGTAGCAGAGCCCTAGCACAGGCTGCCCAGAGAGGTTGTGGAGTCTCCTGCTCTGGAGCTATTCTGAACTCACCTGAATGTGTTCCTGTGGGATCTGTTCTAGTAGGGGGGTTGGACTAGACGGTCTCCAGAGGTCTCTTCCAACACCCCAACCCTTCTATGATTCTGGTCCATAAATAGAGCAGTTTGAGTGCTCTTTATTTATTGTGAAATTCTGCTTACAATTACTAAAGGCAGCTGTTCATTTGAAAAAAGTGTGTTGCAAGAAATGGAGCTTTCAAACTGTCTGTGCTTGCAGAATACAGATGCTGTACATCTTGCCCTGAAACTCAACGAGTCTGTTCTGTTGGGAAGAAAGGTACGAGTGAAGCGCTGTGGAGAGATGTGGAAAGCACCACGGAAAACTCCAGAGCAGTCTCGCACTCCTAAGAACAGAGTCAATACAGCTTTAAAACACAATGACTCATTTGTCGGTGAAAAAGCAGTCCCATCAAAGAAGAGAGCTAAATCAAAAGGACTGAAAACTATTCCCAGAAATAAAACTGGGAAAAACAAACAGGCTTTTGGTAAAAGTAAAACACATAAGCGTGTTCGTTAATTAACAACTCATGTATACAAAAGTATTTTGTCATAAATTTTGCTTGCTAATACAGTTGCAGTTGTTCTTCATTTTCACTCGGGCAGGGTTGGCTTTTCCCAGAAGGTAGTATTAGGTCTGTGTTCTTTTGCCAGTGGTGGTGTGGACATTGTGTCCCAGGGATACATTACAGCTTGGGAACTGACCTGCTGGAGAGCAGTGCTGGTGAAAAGAACCAGAGTGGGGCTGGTGGATCTCAGGCTGACTATGAGCCAGCAGTGTTCCCTTGTTCTAAGGCGGCCAGTGTCTCCTGGGGTGCTTTAAGAAGATTGTGGCCAGAGAGTCAAGGGAGGTTCTCCTCCCCCTCTAGTCTGTCCTGGTGAGGCCACATTTCAGATGTTGCATCCAGTTCTGGGCTCCCCAGCTCATGGACAGGTAGCTACTGGGTATAGTCCAGCACAAACCCACTGAGACAGTCAGGGGGCTGGAGCCTCTGCCTTATGGGAGGCTATGAGTGCTGTGGCTGTTCAGTCTGGAGAGGAGAAGACTGAAGGGAGATTTCATCAACGCTTATCAGTATCTAAAGGGTAAGTGGCAGGAGGATGGGACCTGGCGCTTCTCAGTGGTGTCCACTGATAGGACAAGGGGCAGTGGGCACAAACACAGGAGGTTCCATTTAAACAGAAGGATAAATTTTTTCACAGTGAGGGTAGGAGAACCCTGGCACAGTTCTCCTGTTTGTGATTCTGAGAGACACACCCAGTCGGGCCCTTGCAGTGGGATTCACCCAAGTGACTGGGAATTGTGTAGAATTCCCCGCGGAAACCACAGATTGGCTTCCCTGCGCAAGCGCGGGCTGACTCATGCTCAGGCACTGGCGGGGGCAGCCTCGCCGCGCGGGCTGATGACGCCAGCGGAAGCGCCCTGGGGTCCTTCTTGGTCGCCGCTCGTCCCAAGGTGCTTGCGGAGCGCGGGAGGGGGTGACGGGCGCCGGGCCGTTTCCCTGAGCACCGGGCACCATGATGGTGGGTAGGACCAGCGCCATCGCGGCCGGTCTCTGTGGGGCCCTGTTTATTGGTTACTGCATTTACTTCGACCGCAAGAGACGGAGCGACCCCAATTTCAAGAACCGGCTGCGAGAAAGTGAGTGACCCCTCGCCCTTATCCTTTACCCTTTCCCTCTCCATTCCATTCTTTTCCCCCCCGCCTGCCTCCCTCCAACGGCTCCCTCGGCCTGCGCGTCCCTTCCCCGCCCTCTCCAGTGGGCCTGGCGCGGCCCCACGTGGCGCCACCGCATCGCCCTCCCGCCCCATTCCTTCAGGGAAACGGCCCTGAGCCCCCGCCTCGGCCCGCTGTGCCGCGCTTACTGGGCGGGAAGGGGCCTAGGAGGCTGCGGCGGGGCCTAGCAGAACGAGGCTGGTGGCAGCCTTTGCTCAGGGTCGCTGGTGCGAGGCAGGCCTGGAGCCCTGCTTTTATCTGCTTCTCGTCCTAGAATCACAGAATGTCATTCAGTTGCATTCCCCCCTGCCAGAGGCAGGAACACCTCTCACTAGGCCAGGTTGCCCAGAGCCCCATCTAACCTGGCCTTGAATTCTTTCGGGGATGGGGCATCCACATTCTCCCATGGCATCCTGTTCTAATGCTTCACAGTGCGGGATTTCTTCTGAAGATCTAATCTAAATCTCCCCTCTTGTAGCTTGAAACCACCCCCCTTGTGCTATCTCTAGAGTCCCTGGTAAAAAGTCCGTCTCCACTTTCACCTAAACCAGGCAATGGGAATAGTGTGTTTTCTGCAGTTAGTGCAGGTACATTTCTTTTGCATTTGGAGGACAATCAGATAAAACCACACAATCATAATCCTTACTAGTAAAGCTGTTGCATTGGTAAAACAAGCCCTTGGGTATTAATCTGCTGCATTCTTAACCCTCCTGGTAGCTCTGCCATTAGCTTCCAGGGTAAGACTGAATGCAAGAGAAAACTGTTGATCAGTCTAAAATGTAGAGCTCTTCTCCTATAGCTCTTCATTATTTCACATCTTCAACACTTATGTAAATGTTTCAATAATTATTGAAGGTTTTAAATGCAGCTGTAAGTGTGAGTACTGAAGGTTCTCAAACAAATAATGGTTGAGATAAGCCCTGGTGTTTTTTTTTCCTGTCATGGGAATACGTATAGTATTTCCTTTGATAACTGAAGAAATTACCAATGCGGTAACATCCTGCCAACTAAACAGCATTTTCATGGATGGAATCATAGAATCATAACGGATAATGGATAACGGAAGGGACCTCGAAAGATCATCTAGTCCAATCCGCCTGCAACAGCAGGATCACCTAAACCAAGTCACACAGGAACCTGTCCAGTCGGGTCTTGAACATCTCCAGAGAAGGAGACTCCACAACCCCCCTGGGCAGCCTGTTCCAGTGCTCTGTCACTCTCACCGTGAAGAAGTTCCTTCTCAGGTTGATGTGGAACCTCCTATGTTCCAGCTTACAACCATTGCCCCTCGTCCTATCACTACATGACACCGAGAACAGCCCAGTGCCATTGTCCTGACACCCACCCCTCAAATATTTGTAGACATTAATGAGGTCACCCCTCAGTCTCCTCCTCTCCAAGCTAAAGAGACCCAGCTCCCTCAACCTCTCCTCATAAGGGAGGTGTTCCACCTCTCTTATCATCTTTGTTGCCCTACGCTGAACTCTCTCAGTAGAGTTAAAAATTAATATTTACTTGATGAAGAAATGTTTCTGTCTTGAATTTGTTGAATGACCAATGCTAATGCTTCACACCACATTGATTCCACTTCTGTAAGCTCAGGCTCTTGCTTATGTAAGCTGTTTCTTGTGTCTTGCCAGTCCTTTTTTTCCTGCAGTTCAAGTAACTCGTTGGAATTTTTTAGTATAGTGTTAGGTACTTCTTTTGCACAAGCAAACTCAGTTTTGGGCAATATTATTGCCCTTGTTCTTTTTATGATGCTAATTATTGTAAGAGAAAATACTGAATTATGTAAGAGTCTTGCAGAAGCACTGAAAAATAGTTTTGCACCCCCTTATGCTTCTCTGCAGTAACTGGACTCGATGATCTCTTGGGTCCCTTCCAACCCCTAACATCCTATGATCCTATGATAGGGGATGGCTGTTGTCATTTGGAAGACATCCCTGTATGAATTATGAGCTTTGGATGTGGTACACTGGGCTGCCTTTAGTTGTAAGGCTTTAGATAGCATTAAGAAATTATTTTTAAAATTTTTGTTTTAGTACACTCAGTGTTGTTGTAGGATGGATTCTTCTGCAGTGGTGCCAGTGATATGATCATTGCCATGTTTTTACTGCTGGAGAGTAAGGCTTGGGCTATAAAAAAGGTTGTAAGGCTTGGGCTGTGAAATATTTGTCTAAAAAGTACCAGTGCAGCAGCCAGTCAGTTCTTTAGATGAAAATCTACTGTTTCTAGGGCAATAGTAGGATTATTTGTTTAAAAAATGCAGAAACCATGTTAACAGCAGATCTTTCTACTAATGTTGTTAGGATGAGCTGATTTTTCAGCCGCTGTGGTACAACATCACCAAAATTGGAAAGGACAGGAGACCTGACATGTCAGTGGATCAATCGCCTGTCATATTTGGTCAGCCACGTTCTGATAAATGAAGAACCAATATTTTTGGGTTTGCCATCCCAGTTGCATTGTTCATCAGTTTGGGCTGTGTTAGTACGAAAGGTCATGTTGCTAAAGCCCATCTTAACAGGTTTCAGGCACTAAATAGTTAAAGTTCCCACCATCAAATGCTTAAGCTGGTGAGCGATACCTGTTGTAAGATTTTATTTAGCAAGAAAACACAGTTTTCTCCTGAAAACATACAAATGTGAAGCTGCTACTCTTTGTACTTTTCACCAATGTGATCTTGTCAATAAATTCCACATGTTGCAGCAGTATTTCTGACTGTCTTCAGCAGGTGCACAATTGCAAATCTTTAACTCATTGCCACTAGAACTGTTAGTTATATCTGAAAATATTTCCAGCCTCTAAAATTGTCTGAAAAGACACAAATTTGGCCTCTGTGACAGTTTTTCTTTGGTCAACACAGATGTACACGGAGCAAACAAATAGTAAGATGACAATTGTTTAACCAGATTAGCATAATTAAATGTTGTTTTGATGGTGTGACTTATTTCAGCAGACAAAATTATGACTTACAAAATTACTCTTCTAAGGAAATAATCAGAATTACTATAATGTTTTGTCTTGTATGAATAGCTGCTACTATAAAACACCTTTATACCTGCCTAAGTGTATTAAAAACAGCTGTATGCAATTTTAATTGTGCTGCTTTTCTTGTGGTGGCACAACTTTGCATTGTAGACCACCTTCAGGTCAGATGGTTAAATCTGTAAATGTTTGTTCTCCCTGTAAATATTTACTTTCCTCAGATTTCAGAACTACATCCTTTAGCATTGCTTATGCTGTGGAGTGATGAGATACTGCCATCTGTTTCATTAGTTACCATATTCCTTTTGTTCATGTTTCAAACTGTAGTCTGAAGACTTTTTCAGTTGCAAATTAAAAATGTGAGATGTTTTTATCCTTACAGGAAGGAAGAAACAGAAGCTTGCCAAAGAGAGAGCAGGGCTTTCCAAGGTAATGTTGTGTTGAGGAATGCACAGCTAGTTGGGAGGATGTTTCATTTCTGTTATTTGATTACAGATCTGTTTAATATCTGCTTTGATTCTTACAGTACAAAATCTTCTGCAAATATGCAGCCTATAGATTTTTTTTCAATGCTCACAACTAACCAGACAAAATGGTTATTCTTCTTTTGTGTTGAGTAATGGCCTCATACTAGAAAGTCCAGCTTTTATTGTGTGCTTTGATGGTGTTTTCCTCTTTATATAGACTTAAAAATCACTGATGTGATTTTTTCCTATAAGCACATGATTTACAGATTTGATAAATTTATTGTAACCAGTTGCAAGAAATGTAATAAACGTAACACAGCTTAGAATTTGTAATTACCACAAAGTTATGCACTTAATGAACTGAGTAGAGGTATGTCAGATTCTGTCTGTCTGTAGATCTGTGTCACAATGATCTGGGACCTGAGTCTGATGTTCAGAATCATTCTGTGCCCATTTAACCTGGTGGTTTGGGGTTTGGTTTTTTCCTGTTTCAGTGTAATACTGTGGTCGTGTACGAGATTGATTTCGGCTACGAATGTTCTCCTCTAACTTGTTTATTACTGGCTTTTAAGGAGGGGGGCAACTTCAGTTTTACTGTGTGTGTGTTACAGTTGCCTGATCTGAAAGATGCTGAAGCAGTTCAGAAGTTTTTCCTTGAGGAGATACAGCTGGGCGAGGAACTACTAGCTCAAGGTAATAGCATAATTTTTTGGAGAGTAAGTTGTGAAATAATTTGTCTTTGCAGGAAGGTGGTTTTTATAAACCTAAGGTCTTCTGCGGAGTTGAATGCCTCAAGGAAAATCTGTTTACTTGTTGCTGAACACAGCAGGCTAGAACAGGAGGAGGAAGGAAAAGTATGGATCAATTCTCAGTAATTTAATCCACTGTTGATAGATGTTTTATGTAAATACAGCGTGGAAGAAGGTTGATTTCAAAACATTATGACTTGTCCTACAGGTGAATATGAGAAAGGTGTTGATCACTTGACCAACGCCATTGCTGTGTGTGGGCAGCCGCAGCAGCTACTACAAGTTCTCCAGCAGACACTTCCACCACCAGTGTTTCAAATGCTACTAACCAAGCTCCCTACAATAAGCCAGGTATGTGAAACATTCCCTGTTACTGTGGTTTGAAAAGAAGTGAACTGCTTCTCTTTATCTGCTACATCAGCCTTGAGTATTGGGGTTTGTAATATGTTTTGTAATGTTTTTTAATGTATGTTCAGGTAGAGTACAAGAAGCTTTTTGTTTTCACCTGCAGTGTTAAACAAGTGAAGCATTAATAGCAAGCAGGGTAAAATGAAAATACAGAACTTCTGTCATATGTAGGATATGCTGAATTCTTCTCAAGCGGAAACATCAGCCACAGCTCTGGTACTGTAAGTGGATCCACTGTTACCCAAACACAATTTTGGGGATCCTTAAAGTCCTTGGAGGTAGTGGACACTGAAAAGTGTCATGTACATAAGATGCAAATAGAGGTCGAGGAAGCAGTGGAGACACAATATTTCCTTGGAGAACAGTACCAAAAACCCCACAGAGATCATCATTTGAGGGGAGCAGGATGTAATTTATCTGATTTTGGCTTTGTTAGGCTTCTCACAGTAAGTAGTTGCTGTGGAACTGACTCAAAAATGCTGAAGGTCTTTTTCCAGCCTAAATGACTCTGTGATTCTATGAACTTTTATCAGGTAGATTACCATTGTAAACCTGAATCAGTTTACTCAGTGCTTAATGTTCGGTGTAAAATAATGCCTGATAATTAGTTGCCTACTGTCAATTTTATGTAATTGTGAATGAGCTTTTCTCCTTCTTACAGAGAATTGTAAGTGCACAGTGCTTGGCTGAAGATGATGTTGAATGAGGTCACACCACAACAAGGGGGGGAAAAAATGTTTTCTTACCCCAGAAGATGAGCATCAGTAGGGGGATAAAGGGGCAAACGTAGTTAATGGACTGTGTACCACATCAGGTTCTACCAGAGTTAAAATTAACTTTGTGTAGGTGGGTTTCACAGTATTTTATTTATTATCCCAGTGAAAAGTGTATTTTGATAAGAATTCATTTTATAAATACACTGTGTTGAGTTATCAAAGTATCACTAACTTCGTTATTATAAAAATATGCAGTTGTAATGTTGTACATATAAAACCATAAAAGTACGACCTATTAAAAACCCAGAGCTCGTTTTTGAAAAATGAAAAAACCATCAAAGTTATGGCAATAAAGATTTATCTGCACTTGCGTGTCCCTATAGTACTACTTTAAATTTCAGAACATTTGGGTGTCAGAACAAATGAACTAAGAATGACTTCATGTCAAAATCCATTTCAGTCTAGTCTTCAAGACCTAGAAGGAGATTGTTAACAGTCTTTCATGTTAGCCTTAAAAAAATTGCACCAATAAGGTAAGATGATGATGTCCCCAGGATAAACTAGCTGAAGCTAAAGGGATTAGATGGATGTAGAATTCAGTGTGGGGTGATACTGTAAGCTTGAATTGGGTAAATTTTACTTTGCCAGTAAAAAGGAGGCAAACGATACAAACTGAAGTGAGTAGCAGAAATGTCTGAAAGCAACTTCTCAGTAGTGATTTCTGAATGTCAAAACAAATTGGCTGCTGCTGTTCCCTGGTTTTGTGCTGTCGCTGCTTAGTGGCAGAAGAAACAATTAAAAATACATCTTTATATCTTTGGTATGGTGACTTTGTTTTAGCTGGAGAAGAAAGGAGGAGGATGCTTTGAGAGGAAGGACATCTCAGACCAGCTGATAGTTGGTTCTAGTGACGCTGGTACGTTAGAAGTAAGGTACAAGGTGGCATAATCAAAGTAGAAATGGGATGGATGCTTTGAGAGCACTTTAGTCAACATTTGCATCAGTCCTTTCTTTATCCTCCTTGTGAGGGTGGTGAGGCCCAGAGAGGTTGTGGCTGCTCCATCCCTGGAAGTGTTCCCAGGTTGTATGGGGCTCTGGACCACCTGATCTGATGAGAGGTGTCCCTGCCCACGGCAGGGGCAGTTGGAACTGGGTGTTCTCAAGAGTGTCAATTTTTATTTCAATGGAAGACTTTTTAATAATTATGTCCACAAGTGGTCATTGCTTCAACATAGTAGACACACTAACCCTTTTGATCCTGCAAAGTTAGATACAAACAATTTTGGACAGCATAGGTTTAAATGAAACCTTAAGTACTGACTTCTTGTCATTTGATAACCCAGAAGTACCTGGTTAGTCTGCTAGGGTAAGCTCTCATACCTGTTTTGGATGCTGCAGCTAATAGGATGGGAATAGTGAATCCTTTTAGTGAGGTTTAGGATTATTTTGGGGGCTTTTTGTTTGTTTATATTTTTTTACAAAATCACCTGATGAAGCTAAGACCTTGCAAAGAGGAAAGAGACAGTCTAGAGGGGGTGTTTGCTGTTGGTCCCAACAGTGGCAGGCTGACTGTGGTGTAACTCCCATGCACAGCTCACAGATGCAGGAGCTGTAACTTAGAACTGGCTTCAGACATAAGCAAAGTTCCAGTTGTGAGATGTGCAGTAGTGAGCTCTGTGTAGTGCCATGTTTATTTTCACCTGCAGGGAAAACTGATCTTTCTCCCAGAAAGAACTGTCTTCCCTTCTGTGGTGCTGCAAGAACAGGGCACTCATTTTCTGCACTAAGGATTTCTTAGAAAACAGAGGTCTGTTAGTTTTATATTAGGGAGTCTAGTATCATCAGTTACAAGCTGCTCAGGCAGCTTTTATGGAGGGGAAAAAAAAAATCCATCTAGTTTCATGAACACGCAGGACTACCTTTGATGTCTCACCATTGAGTTTTCTAGACAATGGAATCGAATCCGAAAGCAGAGTGATCAGGCACACACTGACTCATCTGGCACCAATTTCCCTGCCCTGAGGGATGACAAGAGTATTATTGTTGCCTTTAACTTGAAAAATGCAGAATTCCCAGCCCTGCTGTGTAGAAGGCCAACTCGCCATCATCAAAGTAAAGCTCCAGCTATTTCTGCACCCAGAAGAATCTCTCTAAAGTTTCATTTGTACATCTGTCAATGGTGTGTTTCAAGTCCTTTAGGGTGAATGGTGGCCCTACATGACCGTTGTGCTCAAATTAATATGAGTTAAAACTTCAAGGGATTCTTTGAAGTGGTCACTAAGTGCTTTTAGTGAGTGTTTCAAAGGCGTGTTGTACTGTACACCCATGCTTCTCTGTTTGCAAATTTAGATGTGAAAAAAATACTCTTCCGTTCTACTCGAGTCTTGGTTTTTTATTTGTCTGCTTATACTGACCAGTAGAGGCGATGGTCTCCTTTATGTGGTGACCAAACAAGCCTGTCAGCACAGCAGTCAGATCTGACCAAAAGCCTCTTGCAAAGGGCTGAAACATCCTTAACTCATGAAGACTGGGCCGGCTTTCATCAGAGACACCCCAGAAACTGTCTTGTGTGGGTAATGGTGCATGGTTCCTGCATTTGTCCCAAACCAGAACTTTCCCAAAGAGGAAGAGATGGCCTCAGTTTGCACCAGGGGAGGTGTAGGTTGGACATTAGGAACAATTTATTCACTGTAAGAGTTGTAAGTGATTGGAGCAGACTGCCCAAGGAAATGGTGGAGTCATCGTTCCCGGCAGTGTTCAAAAAGCATGTAGATGTGGCACTTGGAACCATGATTTCATGGGCATGGTGGCATTGTGTTGATGGTTTGATTTGATCTTGGATGTCTCTTCCAACCTTAATGATGCTATGATTTTATGTGGATACTTGATGCTCTTCTTGGAGGGCAGCATTTGCCACCTCCTGTGTGTGAGCGAAGCCCTAGAAGAGCGCTGGCCCTGCCATGATGTTTCTGTACCAAACCATCCAGCATACTGGGCAGCTCTTTGAACGTACAGTTATGTTCTTGAAAAGAAAGTGCAGGTTCTCACTTCTTTCCTTGCTGTAGGGGCTTACCGGTGCGAATTTTACAGAATATTTACTGGACATCTTTTGATAAGGTCACTGTCCTATTGTAGTCACTGCTGTGTGAATTCTGGAAGGTCTCAATGCTATAAACATTTTACTCCAGACACAGTTCCAGTTCCTGTTCTGTAAAGACCAGATCTTTATTTCACGCGTTGGTGGATGTGTGTCCTCCTGCAGCGCTTGCTCACAGCTACCGTCATGTCCCTTACACCCTGGAGATGCTCTCAACTCATCTTTGGGGCGAGTGGATATTCGCTGGTGCTCACCCACTGGTGGATTGTTGCTGAGCGGAGTGTTGCAGCAGCTAGCACAGTGTTGCAAATCTGTCTGGGTGGTCCCTGCTGCAGGACGGTTCACGAGTGTCTTTCAGGTCTGAAATTTCTGCTGTGTACAGAGGCAGAAAGCAGCTGGAGTCAGGTGGTTCTGCCTACTCAGGACTGGAGCCTTGCAGTGAAACCAGCCACCGGCTCAGTGGGCGGGCTGTAATGTGACAGCAGAGGGCAGCTTTGCACTGGCGTTCTGCGAGAGCTCAGCTGCACAGTCCTGTCTGGAGGTGATGCAATGCAGCATTTTGTCCAGACGAGTTTGGTACTGTGTATGAGATGGGGTCCTTGGGATGGCACTGACATGTGTTTCTACTGGTGCCCAAAATTCAGCTTTATAAGTCCTGTGTACTTGGTTTGTCATGATGACATGTGTAGAGGATTTCCTTTCCCTTTTCCTCCTGTCCTCAGCACCAACCAGGTGCCTAAATAAGCCAACTGCACTGAACAACTCAAACTTCACAACAAAATGCAACTGAATTTCATTCCCAGACATGAAAGAGAAACCTGCATCTTGAGACTGCCAGGAGTTGGACTTGGCTGTGATGGCCTGCAGAAGGAGGGCCAACAGGAAAAAAAAAGGGGGCAAAATGCTGTGGGTTGTTGGCAGGATGCAGTTGTGTAGCTGGTTGAATTTTAGCTTAAGGTGGCAAAATCTCTGTTAACAGTTCTGTAGTCCTGGAGGCAACTACTTGTATTCTAGCAGCACCCCGGCTTGAGACCTACTGCTGCAACTCAAGTGGTTTTTCTTTGCTTCCTGGGCTGTGTTTGGAACACAAAAGTGTAAGTTTATGTCCTACAAGTAAATAGAAGTTTTCAGTCCCTGTGATGTTGACCAGAATCTTTCCAAACATTCAACATGTTAGTAAGAAGCTCTTCAAAGAAATCTCCTTAAAACATGGCAAGCATTGAGAGAGAGAGAGTTGTTTAATAAAACTTACTGTCTCTGCAAACCATATTTCTCCTTTCTTGGGTCAGTCAGTGTCCATGTGTTACACCCTGAAGACACATCCTGGGAGATACAGAAATTTGCTGTAACAAACCAATCCTTGCCTGTGTTGGCGTGTATGTAAAAGAGCATTTTCCTGAAGCTCTGAACCTGATTTAGCATCTTCTGTTGTGTTTAATATCATTTAATAAGAAAGAATGTACCTTCAGCGTCGGTGATTACAATGACAATGATTATTGCATGACTTTGTTAATTATAATGCAATGCCTAATTAAATGGAGAAATGGAGAAAAGGGATTCTCGAGCAAGGATGTTCTTTGAGAAGCTCTCCTCTAGTGTCTGTAATTGATAGGATGTGCCTAAGCAATTCGTAGCAGTGTCTCATTATTGGTGGGAACAGTCTGGTTTTGACAGAAATTTACTTTCACCACACACTGAGCTGGTATAATGTCATTGCTTATTCCTCTGAGTTACCACAATGAAGGCTGTCGACTCCTAGAATGAAGAAGAAGGTGGAAATGCTTATATAAGGAAGAGAAGCCCTATCTGACCCCAGGTTGCAGTCTCCATTAAGTTCTCCTAGTTTGGATGTTTGCTATGATGGCACCTGAATGAGCACAATCATGTGGAGTTGCTATTTGACTTACATTTCAGTTGGTTTTATATCTCCATCTAAAGTTTAGAGCTTTAACATCAGGCCCCATGGCTTGTGCTAGAAGTTGTCTGACAAAACTAAGGGCCCTTTTTCAGTTTAATGTTGGAATGTTGTCTACTGGCCATTGGCACTGGCAGAATTCCTGGCATGAAATTATTATTACTTCTGTGTCAGCAGAGATGTGTGTGGCACTCTGAAGAATCTATCAAGATGAAGTCTGCTCCTCAACCCGCGGTCCTGATCCTGTAATTTACTCTGCATGGTCCTTTCCTCATGGAAACCTAAGCAGTGAAGAACAGGATATTGGGACAGTGACACAGGAAGGGACAAGGTAAGGTTTAGGATGGTATGAATGCTTTAGTTAGCTGTTGGGCATGTGTTTTGTTTATCTGAATTGTGTATGAAGCTCTAAAGCTTGTTTTCTGTTTACATCACATTATTCTTTAGACTCACTGGCTAATTAGTGCTACTTAGCACTGTCATCAGGAAAAAACAGATCTCAACCAGCCACAGACTGGGAAGCCAACACATGACATTTCAGATTTTTCCTGATGATACTGGTAAGTAGCAGTGATTCGCTTAAAAAAAATGACCAGGAAACCTACCAAAAGAAAAGGAAACTACTAAAGACACTGTAGAATTGAAAGGACTCAAAGCACAACCCTCCCTCGCCCAAACCGGAATCAAATAGCATGAACTGTTGAGCACTGGGTTAATTACTCTGCTGGCAAACCTGAAGTTCCTAAGGGATTTCTGCATCATAAATGGAGGAAGCAATCTCTCAGAAACCAGACTTGCTGCTGGATAGCAACTTGTAAAGGAACTCTGATTCTGCTGCCCAAACTTAGTCATCAGCTTACAGCGTAGGGCCTGAAATTTGGTGTCACCATTTTGGACCGTTGACCCATCCTTAAAAACAGGATAGCTTTCTGGATGTTACCTGTTGGTCAGGGCTGTATCCTCTTGTATCTAAAAAGGAGAAGGTAGGCCCAGAAAGACCTTACTCTGCAGTAACCATATAACCAGAAGGTCAGACAATCAGACCGGTGTACGCTGCCAGTCTCGAGAACCAACAGTGTCTGGTTCGTAGTTGAGAGCTAGAGCTCACAGCTTGCACACCTTGACTCTGGGCAACCATGGAAGTAAGTCCTAATAAGTTAACCTGTTTTTCTAAAGGACACGGAGAACCTGGGATGGAATTCATTGATATTGCAGTAGTGCTCTCCCCATGTGTTTGTCAGAAGACATGAAATGGGAGACAAAAATAGCCTCTGTGTAGAATTGTTGCTTTTAGTCTTGTTTCCAGGATGGTGTTTGTTACAAGGCTCTGCTAAGATCAGGAGCAGCATTTTCTCCAGTAGGTTGCCCTCAGAATTTTTCAGGAGGCCTGATAGTGTTTGTCATTAGACTCTAGATCTTTCTGCGGAGCGGTGTCCCCTACCACGAGCAACGCATTTTCAATAAAACCAGTAATCTTACCCTGACTTTAAAGATAACCATTAAGAGCAGATTGCAGTCTGACAGAACCAGCAATGGCTCAGACTCAGGATCCTTCATGGCTTTTTTCAATGTTACTGTTCCAGTTCTGTCTCCCCAGCTCCAGATAATGTCGCAGGTGCTCTCCTCTTGGTATTCTGTTCAGAGACCAAAGGCACAGAGCTAATGATTAGCTAGACACTCTGTCCTTTGCACCAGTCTGCTGCCCATAAGGTGTGAGAGCAGTCATTTATCTCCAGTGGGAAATGCAAGAACAGAAAACGTTTTGCTCTGATGAGCTTCGTGGACAGTCTTGGATCCCTGCTGCAAGGCTTCTGCCATTGCTTCCCAGGTTGATGGCCTCTTCTGGCAGAGTTCAGGCACCAGGAGTGGCTTTGGTTCCTGGCTAAACAGAAATCTGCAGCCAGGACCTTCACATAGGCCAAAGCTCTTTTCTAACTTGCTGTATGAAGACTGTACAAAATAATTCATCTGCTGCCCTTTGCTGGGTGTCTTCCAAAGGCAGAGAGCCTGCCTTCTGCTATCTAAGGGGCTTAGCATTTTGCTTTGTTTTTTATCAGTGTTGAAAGGTCAACATTCATTTACTTTTTAGAATATACTGGAAATTTGTCATTGCAGAGGCACACAGTAGAGTTAACTTTTGATGGGTAGCCCTAGAGATAACATTTGGAGACACAAGTACCGAGGTGTCTGATCATAGAATCATTTAGGTTGGAGAAGACCTTTAAGACCATCAAGTTCAACCATTAACCCAACTGCCCAAAGCCACCACTAAACCCTGTCCCTAAGCTCCAAGTCTACACAACTTTTAAACACGTCCAGGGATGGTGATTCAGTCTCCTCCCGGGGCAGCCTCTTCCAAGGCCCGATGACCCTTTCCAGAAAGAAGTTTCTCCTCATGTCCAGCCTAAACTTCCCCTGGCACAACTTGAGACCATTTCTCCTTGTCCTGTCAGTAGTTCCTTGTGAAAAGAGACCAACCCCCACCTCTCTACAACCTCCAGTCCCAACTCCTTCAGCTGCTCCTCACAAGGTTTGTTCTCCAGACCCTTCCCCAACTTTGTTGTCCTTCTCTGGACGCACTCCATCCTCTCAATGTCTGTCAAGTCTCGTCCCACACAACTGGGAACAGGGCATCAGCTCTAGATTCAGGCCTGTCTCCTTGGGCCAATTTAGCCCTCACTGTCCTAGCCAGCCCCATCATGTTGCCACAGCTGTCCATATGGCAGTCGCAGAAGGCACTGAGGCTGTGGCAGCTCCGTGCAGCGGCAACAGAAGATAGGAATCTGGGCTTCCGTGTAAACGCCAGCTTTTCCCAGCAAAGCCAGGTTTCTTTCCACCTTCCTTTTGGTGGCATCTTTCCTTTTTCCCATTGCCCCCCCACACCTAGCCTTTGCAGACCAAGTAGGTCTGCAGTTGTCAAGCTTGACTATAGAGCACTGGAAGGAAGCTGGAAGGAAACCGGTCCCCATGTGCAGGTGCTGGAGCCTGGAGAGAGGACTGGCGAGGGTGCGGGCACATGGCGAGGGACCTGCAGAGCTCCGATGGCTTCCCAGAGCCGGTACCAGTAGATGGCAATGTGGTTCTCCTGCACTGGGGCTGCCCTCCGCTTCCCTGCAAAATGTGCTGCTTTCTCTGTGTTTATCTCTGCCAAACTGATGATTGCACCCACCACCCCTGCAAGAGAACAGAACAGAATCGTTTCATAGAACATTACAGCTGTTGTGCCTTTCTCCCTTTTCTTTCTTTCTTTTTTCCTCCCCTTTTCCTCCCCCCGAGTTCTTTGTTCCACAGCAGGGTGCAGGGGTTTAAAAACCCTCTTTCTTAATCGCTCTCGTCCTAAAAACAGCGAAAACACAGCCTCTTGGGAGCAATTAGCTGTGAGAAAAGCATTTCTCAAACAATTGCCAGGAAATATTGTCTTGACCGATATTCCCGATGTAACGCTGTCGTTCTCAGCACTGTTGTGCTAAGATCCTTTGACTGCAAAACAGCAGGATCCGCAGCTCCTCACCTTCCAAGCCTTTTTCATATCCCTTTACTTTCAGTCTGTGCCCTCCCCACACCCCCTGCAGCTCTTCCGTTTAGGAGGGTGAGGAATCGCTTGCGGCTCTCCCCTCGCAGCCGCTGCGTCAGGCCGAGGCTGTGACCCGGCGCAGCTCGGAATGAGGGCTCTGCCTCGGCTGCCCGTGGAGCAGGTCAGCCTGCAGACTCGCAGGCTTCCCTTCTGGCCTTAAAGCCTGGATGTCGGTGGGAGCAGGAACAGCTGAAGCAGAGGGGTACACTGAGATCGGGGCTCGGCCCTGAAACTCCTCCTCATGGAAGATGGACTCTGCTGCAAGGGAGGGAGATGCTGGAGGAACGGTGGTCAACTTCAGGTGTTCAAAGCCGGTGTTACAGTGGCCAGCTAGCCAGCTGTGCACGCAGACATGCCTGTCTGCAGATACAGCCATGGCTGTGTCGTGAGCCTCCTCAAATGTTGCCTCTCTTGACATAAATTCGTGGACAGGTTTGAGAGCCGAGCCTTGCTCTGTGGGACAGGGTGTGAACTGAAGCACCTTCTGGAAGGCAGACAGCAGTGTAATCCTTTCATTCAACCCTGTCTGCAGCTGCTTTTTATAAACTTGGCATAGAGACGGACTCAGTGAGGCCAGGCCTTGTGTAGCTGGAAAATATTTTCCACCATCCAAAAAACCAGAAGATTGGAAAAAGAGCCCAGAAATTGTGCATAACATGGAATGGCCTCGCTTGTGGGGTTTTTTTCCATGACTTCCTCAGCTCATTTTTCTGCTGCCAATTTTAGAAGCCCATAAGTCATACTTGTTAAACTTTCTCAGTTTAAAATGTAACTCTAAGAACAAAGTCATATGATACGTTGCAGCCAAAGAATCCTTCCAGAGCCTCTGACTGGAGAAGAGCCACCCTGATCTGGCCCGCTTACAGGACCTGCATGGGCTCTTGTCCCGGGAGAGAGGCAGGGCTCAGGGGCAGGTTTGCAGCGTGAGGTCTAGCTGGGTGAAGGCTTCACCAAGGTCTTCTCCCTTTTGCTTGGGCAGTCAGGCCTGTGGTGGGTTGTATTGCAGAATGGTTCTTGCAGAAGTTTCTGCTCCTTCCCTAGAAGGATTTTAAGCGTAAGGTGCAGCAGAGGAGGGAGTACAGCGGCTGCTGGGGCCTGGTGGTGAAGGTCTTACAAGCCTTTGTAGGAAGGTGCTGCCGCCAGTGAGAAGGAGGACCTGACGGATGAAGAGACAGTGAGTTGGCAGGAGCAAAAGTGAGTTTGCTGGAGGGTTTGAAGAAAGGGCATCATCACTTCATTGTGTTTTTAAGTGTTGGAAGGGCTCGCACACCAGGAGCAATGTTGTTGTTTGCCAGCTTTGCTGTCGTGTGTAAGGCGCTCGCGTAGGCCCCATGTAGTTGTCTTGAGCTGCCTTGGGGAGCAGCGTGGAGAATCTCACTCTGGAACAAAACAGTGAAGAGACTTTTGGGCTCTTTTCCTCTAAGTATCATCTTCTGAGTTTGGTGCAAACCGGGAGAGTGTCTGCAGGAAGCTGGGGGAACCACACTGCCAGTCACGGCGGCCCCAGCGAGTGGCCGCTGCGCCGCGGCAGGGCGGGCCGCCCGCACAAAGCCTGTGTGGTCTTCACAGGAAGGGAGGAACCGAGCAAGCCCGCTGGAACCCGGCGAGGCTGTTGTAATGTTTTTCAGACAGCCGATTCCAAAATCCAGCGGCTGCCTCAGCTCTCGCTCTTCCCCTGCCCTGGCAGCCGCGTCCCAGGCCGTGGCACTGAGGGAGGTGCTGGTGACTGATGTAACTGGGGCCGGGCAGAGCTGCTTGCCTGGCGCACGGGGCTGGCTGATGGCCAGGGAGATGTGCTAAGGCTGGGTTCTCTCACAACGGGCTCCCTGTCCCTGTGCACAGACCTGTACTGGGGCCAGGTGCTTGGCACAGCCCAGCACGGGGTGGGGGGGGTTGTGGGGCTACCCAGACCGGGAGGGGAAGGAAAGGAAGACAATTACGTTCCTGTTCCACGTGCGTCGAGGTCCTATAATGTCCCCCGCACACACTGTTGGTGTCACTGTGTTGTAATTAATATAAATGCCCATTCGCCAAAGCCGGCTGCTCTTTGTGCTGACGGGAGAAGGCACGCGGGGGGAGAGGGTGAGGAGAGGCCAGGTAGGGAGGGTTTTTTTGCTGGATCACCACCTCCAATAATTGTGACAGACCTTTAAAGATCTCTTTGTATGGAGCGGAGCATAATGCTCAGCTGGGCTCTGAAGCTCTGGCTCTGTCGAGAAGAGAGAGATCCTTTCACATCGATTGTCATTTTGCATGCGGTTCAGGCACCGACTTGTAGAAAATCTGGGCCAGGAGAGATATCATTAGGTATTTATGGGGGTTTGGTTGGCTCAGCAGTCAGTTTTTCCATTGTCATGCCGTGACAGTAGTGCATTACATACACCCTCAGGAGACATCCTTCTGCTTCCACAACAATAAAGGACTTTTTTTTTTTTTTCTTTTTCTGACTCATCTTCAGCTTGGAAAAAAAAAAGCAAAACCCAACCACCACCAGTAAATATAATTAGCAACAGGCAGATAGACTGTACGGAGCTCTGGGAGCCCGTTGGGATAGTTCCTGTTAAAATCCGTGCTTGTGGTTGCTCACCCCATGCTTAGACCTCCGGCTGCATTCCAGATTATGCTTAGATGTTGCTGCGTAGCCGGGTGATGCTGCAGGCTGAGGAGCCATTTCTAGTTTGGATGAAGAGGAGCAGGGGTATGTTTAACGCTGGGATTGTCTTTCATGCACACGCAGGAGCTTTGGCCAGATCCACAGCGCACAAGGCAGGGGAGTACAAATGGCTCTGCTGGGTGTGAGGTCCATTTTGCTCTTCATTTTGCCCCTGACAAGGGCCAGCAGCAGATGCTGTGGGAGGGAGGACAAGAAGCAGAGCAAGTCTAGACTGATCCTGCTTCAGTGTGCCCCACTGGCTCCCAGCACAGCTCTTCTGGCTCACCAAAGGACAGGGAAAGGGGCAACCACTGCCTCTTCAAGCCCCATTATGCAGTGTCCCCTCTTTGCTTCCCAGATGTGGCTTTGCACAAGATGGAAAGCAGCCCCAGATTTGCTTTGCTTTGCCTCAGATCCACGTGGTCACGTGAGGACTTCTGGGTTAAATGTGCATTGGCCCCTCCGTATTTCCCTTATGTAAGTGCAATGGAGCTGGGAGCAGGTGGCGTGCAGCTGGGCCCCGTTCCCTGCCAGGGGGGTGTTCCCTCACACCACAACCCTAACTCCACGCCATCCCAGTTAGGGGCTGCTGCCCATCCCGCATGTGCCATTGGAGCACTGCAGAGCCGGAGCCCAGCCTTTAGGGTCCATGCTTCACCTTGGGGTGAAGGCTGATGCCAGTCACATGGCTGCGAGCGGGGCCAGCCGGGAGATTAGTAGGGCTCTGTTTATTTATTTATTTTAACCTGTGACTAAGATGGGGGAGGATTTGGAAGGCAGCCGCTCCTCCCAGAAAAGTGCTGTTTATATTCCAGTCTCCTGCGCGGAGTCGGTTGGTTCTGAAGCAGTCCTAACCCAGCAGCACGGTGTGGGCTCTGCTGGCGTGTCCTCACGCGACCCGGTGCTGGCAGGACAGTGTGGGCTGGTTGTTTGCTCATCCCGGGTGCAAATGGCCAGAAGTTTTCCCTCCGTATTCCTGACTGCTGAGCTCAGAAGGGTGGAGGAGAGGCAGAGTGAGCTTCAGCCTGGAAGTGGCTAAGGCGTTGCGTAGGGCTGTGCTTGCGGTTACGCCGAGAGAAATGTGATGGTGCAGGTGGGGCGACAGCCCTACGGCCACCAGGAGTGTTGCGGGGCTCACCTGCACAGTGTGTGCTCAGCACAGTCACCACTAAAGCTGCCCTGTGTGTGAGCGAGCAAGTCGGTACCTGCTGCCCTGTGATCAAAAGGAGAAATGCTTTGAGAAACATGTGAGGGTGGCAAGAAAAAACATGTCGGCTGAAGTATCCTTAGCTTGTAGGGCACCCGTGGGCTAGAAGACACAAGTGAAACACGGCACAGAGGTTGAGCTGGTGTTAATTCCCAGCATCTCCACCTAATTCCACTTGTGTAAGCCACTCATTTCTTTGAGACCCTGGTGCAGATACACCTGATCTCTGGAGGAAGGGCAGAGCCAGCTCAGCCAACTTGGATGAGAAATGGTTTCCCAAAATGGGGGTCTTGATGGCAAGGCCGAGGGCAATGCAGAGAACTTGCCAAGAAGAAACTTTTGAAGAAGGGGTCATCAGGCCTTGGAACAGGCTGCCCAGGGAGGGTGTTGAGTCACCATCCCTGAACGTGCTTAAAAGTCATGTAGATCTGGAGCTTAGGGACAGGGTTTAATGGTGGCCTTGGGGTAGTTGGGTTAATGATTGGATTCAATGATCTTAAAGGTCTTTCCCCACCTAAACAATGCTGTGATAGTCTGGAGCTTTATATAGCACCTGACTAGGTGCCTTGTGAACTAATGACAGATGCAAAATTAGGATTTCATATTGCTCTTGAAAAGAGAGATAGGGCAATTTTGCAGCATCCCGTCCCCACACATCATTAGTTGCTAGAACAAGTCTCCTGGAAATGTAAAAAGTCTGTTTCTTTCCCCTCCTTGCCCTGCAGCAATATAAGCACAACTTTGTCTGAGTTCTGTGATAAATCCGTCCTGCCTCGGAGGCTGTCTGGGACTTGTGCACCACATCCTTGCTCCAGCTGATGCCACAGTAGAGTGTTTTACAGCGTCTGCGATGGGTAAGATTTCTTCTGTGCTGCTGTCGCATGTTTGCTGGTCACAGTGCAGTCTGTGGGGTGAGAAGTTCCTCTCAAGCCATCCCTCCTGGCCATTTTCTGCTCTAGCACTCTAACTCTTCAGCTGGACAGCTAATGACTGGGATCAGGCCCATTGGCCTCTGCTCAGCAAACTAAACCCTGTTTTCTTCTTCTGAGCCAAGTTTGTAAACACAGGCCAAAGCTTCTTTTAAGCTGCCATGGCATGGACTAGAAAACAGGAGGAAACCAACAGCAGCTCAAGTGCAGTGTTTGTGGCAAGTTGTGCTCTCGTTTCCAGCAGGGAGGACTTTGATGTTCTAAATGAGCAGCACAGCCATGGTAGTGCAACAGAAACCCTTCAGAAGAAGGGAACCCTGGAAACTTTCCTTTGTGCTGGCGGTACCTCTTGGTCAGGACCCAGAGGCTGTGAGCCTGCAGGGAGGTTTTTGCATGGTGACTGCTGATGTGTTTCATGAAGGGTCTTCAGGCTCAAAGCTGCCTGTTCTCTCCTCCTCGTGAGCTTTTTAAACTGCGCCTTCAACACAAGTAACTGAGGGAGGGGAAAAGCAGCTTTCTGACCCCCTTCAGGTTGGCTTTTTGTGGTGGAAGAAAGACCCGGATGAGTGGTGCTCAGAGGCACTGGCTGAGCCAGGACTGATTTTGGGAACAGCTTTGTGAAGACCAGGTATTTCCCCAGGATGCAACTGGGTAAAACTGGTGTAAATGAGGCCAAGCTCCTGGGGTTCTGTTCTTTGCATATGAGGTCTGTGGAAGGCAAAGGTGTGTCCTCTTAGGGTGGATGGGGTTTTTTTGCCACTGCTTAAGCACCGTGGGGAACCTCGGGGAAGCCGTCATGAATGAGGTGTCTACCTGCTCCTTGTCTGATTTATGTCCCTCCGGCTTGTACTGACACCCAGCCTGGTGTCAAAGAGCTTTCTTGGTGTCTAGAGTGCTGCTTGCATTTGGCTAAAACATGCAAAGCACCTTTCAGAAATGACTGGGGTTAGGAAGAGGAAGCTGAGTGAGGTTTAGTTTGCATTACTGAAACATGCCAAGCTTGGTTTGGTAACTCCCTCTCTCTAGCCCCACAGTTTCAGTGGTTTCAAGTTTCAGCCCAGTGCAGCATCAATAAGTCCATTCTTCCAGGAAAGCCAGATTTGCTTTCATTCCATCCCTCCCTTTCTCCCTGTGAGAGCATGGGTGATGAATATCAGCAAGGGTTCAAGGGAGCTCTTTGAGCAGGAGAAAGCACCTTTGCTGTTTCTTCACCTTCTGCAAGCAGGCAGGGACCACTGTCATAGAATCACAGAGTGGCAGGTGTTGGAAAGGACCTCTGAACATCATCTAGTCCAACCCTCCTGCTAGAGCAGGATCCCCTAGAGCAGATCCCACAGGAACATATCCAGGTGGGTCTCCAGAGCAGGAGACTCCACAACCATTCTGGGCAGCCTGTACTCTCACTGTGAAAGTATCCTTATGTTTAAGTTGAACCTCCTGCGTTCCAGTTTGTGCCTGTTGCCGCTTGTCCAACTTTGGGACACCACTGAGAAGAGCTTGGTCCCATCCTCCTGACACTCACCCTTTAGCTATTGATCAGCACTGCTGAGATCCCCCCTCAGTCTCTTCCTCTCCAGGTTGAACAGCCCCAGTGCTCTCAGCCCCTCCTCATAAGGCAGATGCTCCAGCCTCCTGACCAGTGGCTCTGCACTTGATTCTATCCAGTAGCCTCCTGTCCTTCTTGAACTGGGGAGCCCAGAACTGAACACAGTATGCCAGATGCAGCCTGTGCCAGAGTAGAAGAGCCTCTCCTTTGACCTACTGGCCACACTTCTAATGTGTCTCCTATCCCTGCATGACCACTGTAGTGTCCTGCTGCCTCTCTGAGAGTTCAGCTGCCTGTACCTCAAATGGAGACCACAGCCAGCTGCAAGTGCCTTGAAACCAGCCCTTGGCTTGGTTTTTCTCTCTGGCCCCAGGAGCTCGGGAGGAGCCCTGTGCAGTTGCAATAGATTTGTAAGTCGAACTTTTCCTGACGATGCCTGAGGAACATCTGAGGTGTTTGATGACAGTGCGTTTGTGTCTCAAAGCTCCTTTGTGGTACTGAAGGACAATTATTGAAATGAATAAATAATGGGACCAGAATCAAATTCAGGAAAGAAAACAGCTCAATGGGAAACTTATGAATGTGGCTGTCGCACTGATTTGGGGCTGGGTGGCAGTCACGGGCATGGAGTTCAGTGATGTTCAAACCTTTCTCTACAGGTGAGAGGACAAGAAATGGAACCTAATTTGTTCTTCATGGGGCATCACTTTCCACAATTGTGCTAGAATCTGCAGGTAATTTATGTCCGTGTCATCAAAGACATGTTCTTGTTACTCTCGGTCTCCAGCTAGAGGAGTTACAGTGGGTAAGCAGTGAGATGCTCTGCTTACATCCACAGGGCTTATTTTCCAAGCAGCAGCTCTGCTGGCAGGGCTACCTGCCATGCTGCCTGGCCACATCAGTGCCAAGCAATTCTGGGAAAACACTGCCAGTGTTGCCACAGACCAGTAAGGACAAAGGTGAATTCCTGGAAGATGCCTACTGAGAGCAGCAGCCCATGCAATGGCATCTTAGGGGATGTGCTGCTGTAGGGACAACCAAAATGTGCGAGAAGAGGTCAGACCAGCCACAGCAGCACGTTGCAGGGTCCTGTGGCACAGCAGGCAGCCTCCTTACTGATCCAGTACTTGGCCAGGAGAAAACAGCTTAGCTGTCACAGCTTTCACTCAGAGTTAGCTACAGGCTGATGAGGCATAAATTGCTTTTAGAGTTAGTGCTGCCAGCTGCGTTACCAACAAAGCAAAATCTGTCTGAGGTACAAGGCTCGGGTTCATAGGCTTAAACCCCACCTGTCATAAGGTTGCTAAACCCCTTCTCCCTAGGGCTGGTACTACAATATTTGCTGTATTGGCAGGCTGTCTTTTCTGTGTGACTGCTGCATGATCCTATTATAACATGTCCTGTTGACAAGGACTAAACGCAGATCGAACTCCGTAAACAGATAACTACAGCCGTGATCGCTGCCTGGTGAAACCAGAGTGAATTACTGGATGCCAGGTGAGTTATCCCCTGTTTATTTCAGATTAAACAAGCTTGGAATTTGGCTGCCAGATCATGTTATTTTTCTCTAATTCAACTGGGTCATACTAATAAATTCATGTAGTGGTCAAAACGATCCAATAAATGCCAGCGCACAGTCCTGGCGCTTGCAAAACATCAAGTGTACGTATTGGCACTTTTCCTGTTTGCTGACTGCAGGACAAATAGGTTTCGTATTGGGACATCAAAGTCTGTTTCAGCAACTGGATGCATGACAAAGCCATGTTATAATCTGGGTACTGATTACAGCATTGAAACATGTTGGCTCAGCATGTGGCAGATTCAGATGTGTAGATAGATCAACTTTTTAGTGGCCTATGGCTTGATTTCCGCATGAAGAAGGTTGTCAGCATATTTCTGCTCCTTAAGGAGATGTCATGGGAAACTCCTTTCCACTGCAGGTACAGCCAGAGCTCAGGACGTGGCATTGCCCCTCGATGGTTTTTGTAACGGCCAGTTTGTCTTGTGGTAGAGAAGCAGGTCTGTGTCTTAGCTGCATTTCTAAAAGGAGGCTTCTCTGGGTCTTGTGTTTTCACCAGTTCCTGAAGGATGGAGGGACTGGTCAGGTCATAAGTACATCGGAAGAGCATTTCAGCTGCTTTTGGGGCTGGCAACGTGGGGTTAGGTTCTCCGCCTCGACTGGGTCTATTTGCAATGTTGACAGCAACTCAACAGCGACAGTTTTGTGCTAGTTTTGCCCTGCTAGAAGAACTGCCTTGCTGCTGGAAATAAACACTTCAGCCCAGCAGTTACTGCAGTGTTTTTTGTTTCGTTCAGGCACTGTTTTGGACCTGTTATGCTGCTCTTAACATATTTCCTACATTCGAGTTCCCGAGGAGACGGGCTGAAACGCTGCCAACTCTATGAAGTCCTTTTTGTTGCACTGAGTCAGCTGCTGTGATTTTACCTTTGCTCTTGGTCAAAGTGTTACTCTCTGTTATATTTATGTTCTTCTTTTTTTTAAATGTAAGAAATATTAATATGACTGTTTGTTCCGGGTGCCTACGTTTCCTTCGACTTTTATGATTAACAACAAGCCCATGATGCTCCCCCAAGGGATTCACAGCCCAAACATACAGGACGAGCAGAAATGGGAGAAACAAAGTACCTTTATTTGCATTTCTGAACAGGGAGCTGAGGTAACCACAATTAAAGGGAGACTAAACTCCTTCTTATTGAGAGGCCAAACAAAGTAGTTCTTCTGCAAGATTAAAAATAGTCCTAGAATCATAGACTGGTTTAGGTTGGAAAGGACCTCAGAGATCATCTAGTTCAACCCTTCCTGCCATAGACAGGGACACCTCTCACTAGACCTGTTCCAGTGCCTCAGCATCCTCATAGGGAGGAATTTCTTCCCAAGATCTGATCTAAATCTGCCCTTTTAGCTTGAAACCATTCCCCTTGTCCTGTCACTAGAATCCCTCTCTGGCTTTCCTGTAGCCCCCTTCAAGTACTGCAGGTCCTTGAAGGCAACAGGTCTCTGTTCTGCATACGGTCCAAATGTGGTTCTGATTGCCATCCCCAGCAGAGCCTGGTCCAGTTCAGCCATGCGTGCACGTGCCCTTCTGCTTGAGCTCCTGCCAGCAGCCCAGATCTTTGCCAGTGCCTTCACTAGGTCAGCACAGTTCTCCTGTTCTGAGTGCAAGGTTCTCCCAGAGCTGTTGGCCTTCTGCCCTCTGTGCTTTAGTAAGAATTCTTGCTGAATCAACACCTGCAGAGAGGGCTTGTCATGGCCACTTGCACTGACTGTTGAAGGCCTCCAGAGATGTCAGGATGGCTACCGTGTGTAGGAGGTCATGGCAGACCTTCCCTAAGTTCATGGGAAGAATTTTGCAGCTCTTACAAGCTGAAGGTGGAGTCAGCTATAACCTGATTTACATTCCTTGGGATTTTGAAGTCTGGTGAAACACGATGCATAATGACTCTTGTTCTGCCTTTGCAAGTAGGAGACTGCCTTAATGCTGAAGTGTCTCATCGGTGAACCTCACCTCAATGCAGGGTGCTTATTCAGATGTAGCCACGAAAATAAGGGCTGGCTAAGTAATGCCTCCAACTGAAAGGATCCACTGAAGCTCGTTATAATGATCTTAATGACTTCCAATTCGTCCGTGTGTGTGATACCAGAGTGCAGAGGCAATTAGGGAAGCGCTAAATACTATTATTATTTGATATTAGTGACAGGGTGGGGGTGAGCCCTGGTGAGTCCTTCCCTCATCTGGCCTAGAGAGGAATGAGGGTTGCCCCCTACCTCCACCCCTCTAGAGGCCAGGGAGGAAGAACTGTGCAGACAGGGTGGAGCCAGGGCTCTGCTGCCTCTTCCAGCCAGGGCAACCTTGGCTCTTACTTTGCCTCTGTGGTGTCAGGAGGTGGCTCCTTTGTGCAGCAGGAGCTTGGGTGCACGTGCAACAACTGCACACCACGGGTCCTCCCTCCAGTCTGGCAGCAGAGGCAGACATGTCTCTGTTCCCTGATGCTTTAGCTGGCTTTTCCCTCAGTTTACTCCATCTCTTCCAGAGCTCTCTGGTACTACCTGACTTTGCTGGATTTTCCCCTTGTGCTCTCGCCTCGCCAGTCTGAGCACCAGCACAAGCGCTCCTTGGCTTCTGTGGGATTTCTGGTTCTTCTGTGTTGGCAGATTAGACCCTGAGGTTGAGCACATTCCAACCTGCTGTTTTAGGAGTCTTGCACTAGATGACCTCCTGACATCCCTTTGAGCATCAATTATTCTGTGATTTGGAGGCCCTGGCTCACTACTGATATTGTCCTGGCCCAGGAAAGCACTAACCTTTTGACTCATCTGGAGTTTTCAAGGAAAGAGCGATAACCCGCATGGTTAACAATTTGTTTTTAGGGTCCAACAGACTCCATGACCTGTGGGAACCCTCTGTGCTGCCAGGAGGGCAAAGCTACGCACCAGCCTTGCGGCTGTCCCAGATCATGGGTGAAGCAGTCAGAGCACATTCATTGAGCTCTGCTCCCTGACCACACCAGCCTTCAGGAGAAACCTGCGCGGGATGATTCACAGGCAGATGGGTACTTGACCCAAAGGCAGGCTTGATGATACACTGAGGCTGGGACACATCAGCAGTGATTAGAAGATGACTCACTGCCGGTGCTCTGCCATTCAAAACATCCTCTGTCTTGCACAGGTGGGGCCTTCCAGGGAGCCTGCAATGAGGAAGTGATGTTTGCACCTTTGGCTGCCACCTTCTCGCTTAACCTTTCAGACACTGCCTCTGGCACTGGTCTCCCTTTGGTCACGCTGACACTAGAGAGGTTTTGCTGGCAGGAAGCAGCTGCCCTATGACTACAGCCAGCCACCCTCTACTGATTATGTCCATCCTCACCCTAAGAGGGTCTGGCTAGAAGTGTAGTGCAGCCAGACATCCTAGTGCCCCACCGTGCCATCCTAGGCAGTGTGGAAGCACATCATTAGGCTTTAGTACTAAACTGAGGGGCAGGTGGGAACTCACTCAAAGTCTATTCATCCTCTGTGCTCCAGCCCATAATTTGCACATCATCCTTCTAAATCTCATCAATTCTCTGTTTCCATTTTTCCTGCTGTCACACCCGTGGAACTCACACAACCCAGCCTGCTTCTGCATTTCTTTCATAGAGGGGCACAGTCTGCTGTCTCTTCTCACTTCTCATGCTGCTGTCTGTATTTTCTTCTTCCTATTCCATCCACCTTTTTGTCCTTCACTTTTCCTTTCTTCTTCTCCAGGTCTTTTTCCTGCCAGATACCTGCACTCATGGTTTCACCAAAATGGTCAGAGTGCACAGACTACATCTTTCTTGTTTGGCTAAATGGTTTCCAAAGTGCTGATGTTGCTGCACGCAGAGCAGGGAAGTCCTCAGCACCTGGGAAGTGCCACTTCTCCTGGCCTAGGACTTGATACTGCCAGTGGCAGAGCGCTGGAGGCACTGGTCAGGTCTGAGGCACAGACAGTTTACTCATGTTGGCTGGGACTCACAGAACATGCCGGGGCTCGTAAGGCACATGGCTCGTGCTGTGCTTTCCCTGAAGCAAAGTTGGGCAACATGTTAGTTAACAAGTCAGTTATTACTCAGAGCTCCCCAGCCTTGTGTTTGGCCAGTGACGGAGCTGCAGATCTGTAGTGCAAGGTGCCCCACGTGCTGTGGTAGCCAAGCTCCAGCGAAGTCGTGCTCCATCCTCTTTGTCTCATCGTTCTACGTGGCCTTGTTAAAAACTTAAGTCTGGTGAATGACCTCGTTGATGAACTCAGCCCTGTCCTCCTGTGAGTGAACCGTGCTCACATTCTACGGGCAGTGGCGTTATCTGTGCTGGCTCTGGATTCCCAGTGTGCTCCTGGCTGTAGCTGTGGTTTTAAACACCCTCCGCTGGTTATTCATAGCGCACACGCAGTCATTTGACAAACATGGTATCGCTCCTGCTCTCCAAGTGGGTGACTAAGGCTCTTATAAATAGGAGGAATGCCATCTGAAAGGTCACGTGAATGTTCCCGGCGTGAACATATCCCCAAACTATGAGGCTCTCATTCCGGGAGCACACTTGCAAAAAAGGGAAACTACTCATTATTGGGAAGAAGGAAGAGGGTTCACAACCCATTCAAGCAATTTCTTTGCTCTAACTCGGATGATTTGCATTTGTTTGTGGAGTTTTACACTGCAAAAGGGTTTTGCAATGTTTGCTTTTTCCTGCAATCTCTCCTGACGTGCTTGGGAACTTAGGAATTGCCCTGTTGGAACAGTCCTGATCTCTCTCCTGTCCCAGTGCCCTCCCTTGGAACATAGTAGGTCCTCAGTGTTTCTTAAGTAGGTAAAAGAAAGATCCTACAACTTTCTTCCTAACCTCTTTCACATCCCCTTGCAAAGCAAGACAACCCCTAACTCTGGATTCCAAGAGCAATGTACAGAATGTACAGTGCTTATAAACCTGCTTATAAAGCTGAGCTTTCCTCAGCTGGGTACCAGGGACAGAAGGTGCTGTTGGCCAAGTCTGAGGCCCTCTTTGGCTGGAACAGTGAGGGGAGGGCCATCATGCTGGAGCTGAGGCAGGAGGATCCTGTGAAGGCCATGTGCCAGGAATTAGGCTGCTGCTGCTGTCACTGTGATGCCAACCCATTGAGGCAGCTCTTCTGCTGGCTGTGTTGTGTAGTCAGAGTGAAGCCCTTCCACTGGAGAAACAGACAATCATGGCACCATCTTCCTCCTTGTCTACAGCTCAGGTATGCCCAGGTGCTCACCTGCTGGGATTTGGGCTGGTAGAGCAATGCAGGGAGAGATGCTCCTAGAAGCAGGCTCAGCTCCCAGCTGGAAGGTGGTGCTTGATGCACCAACACTTCTCCACTCTGTTTCTTCAGTGTCACACGTGATGGTTTAAGCTACCTACAGAAGAAGTTAGGACTTTCCACTGGAACAAAGTGGAGAAGAATACTTTCACATCTGGCTCACGGATGTGTCCTGATCTAAACAGAGGCAGGTACGGTGGATCACTGGCCAAGGCCTGAGGCACAAGCCTGGATGGCATATGCCTTACCTGAATGGGTAAGGGCAGGAGCTGCTGTGCTCTGCTTCATGGCCATGGTTAAACATTATGAAAAACATCTTCATGGAAATGGTCATCAGGCCTTGGAACAGGCTGCCCAGGGAGGGGGTTGAATTGCCATCCCTGGACGTGCTTCAAAGCTGTGTAGATACGGAGCTTAGGGTCATGGGTTAGTGGTGGCCTTGGGACAGTTGGGTTAATCGTTGAACTTAAAGGTCTCCTCCAACCTAAACAATCGCATGACTCCATGGTGTGACAGAAACTGTCTCGCCCTCCAAAACCATGTGGCCATGTACAGACAAGCTGTTTGGAACAGTCCTGGCTCATGCCACCTCCTGAACTGTGCTTCAAAACGGTTTGGAAGAGCGCTGGTTGGCCTGGGCCAAAGCTGTACCTGGGTCCACGTGAAGACCTGGAGGAATGGATGGGTGGTTGAGGTCCCTGACCAGTGCCCTCATTCATGGGCTTGATCTTCTGCTCTAGTTGCTGCCACTCTGGCATTACATAATGCGATGAGAAGAGTCTTCCAGCTTAACTGTCCCTTCCTGCCCTCTCTCGTGCCGGGTAAGAGTGCGTCCTCACAGGGAGCAGGGAGAACATGACACGCTGTGCGAGTGGGCTGTGGTAGGGGTGAAAGGCCAAATTCACTGCGGTGGTTAATGGAGGTTGGATTCAGTGAGAAGTTGTGCCCGTGGCATAAAGATGGCACTCCCAGTTCACAGACCTTCCAACATCTTGCCCGTGCTTACAGCTACAGAAAAGCTTTAGCATTGTAGTACCTGGGCTGAAAGCAGCCAGTTGTGTCCTGTGTTCCCCTCCTGCCACCCTTTGTCTTGCTGTTAGGTTGCAGATGAGAAAGGACACCTGGAGATTTCGGTCCCCCCCCAAGCAGTCTGTAAAGGACCAGGAAGTCCCAGAGTTTTGACAGACTATACATGATGTTGTTTCTGAGGACACGACGCGTTTCCTAACTGCAGCAGTCTCAGAGGTTTGATTTCAGTGGGAGATGGTCTGTATAAATGATGCCTGACTGAGAAGTGCACATGCAGGGCTTAGGGGTCCGTGTGCGTGTCTGCCTGCGTCTGTGCTGAGATAACGGGGCAGGGCTGACAGCTGTGTGTTATGTACATGCTGGCTCAGATGTATCTGCCTGCCTCAGGGAATCCTGGACCTTGTCTCTCAGATTTTGTTCCTAGAGAAACTTTTGACGTTAAGAGCTGTGTGAGAGGGTGCTCTCCTAGGGCTGGCGTTAGGAGGTCGAGTGGAGATGTTCCACCCAGGTTATTTTGGGTGTGCCAGCTTGTGCTTGCTTGAGACTGCAACTGGATTTCTCCTCTCCCTTGGTCAGAAGCATTTTTCTTACTGATTGGGTGGAAGTGATGGAGACCCATCTTTCTGGGGGCTACTGGCCACAGTGACAATAGGCAGTGATAAAAACGCAGAAGAAGATGGGAAGAAAGGAATGAATGGTGCAGTTACACCTGATGAGGCTCTGCACCACGTTACAGGTGCTCTATGCCAATTGGAAACCTTCTCACATAAACACACAAACCCAAGTATTCAGGATGCAGATGCTTCCAGAGAGCAGCCGCAGTTACAGAAAGAGACAAAAGGGGGTTTCTAATACTGTGGTGCTGGTAGTTGCAGCCTCCCCTCTGACTGAGCCTGGCAGAAGAGTGTGTTAAGTGTGAGCAGAATAAATGATCCATCCCTGCCCAACCATCATGGCAGGCACCTGCGCAGCGCCTCGCTGCAGCATCCTCCTGTGCTGGCAGGGAGGCAGGGGCAGGCAGCACCACCAGGCAAACAAATCTAGTGACAGTGCATCTCGAGGAGGAAACTCAGTTGGAAAAAATACACCCACATGTTCCAGAAAGATCTTTTTTTCCCAGTGCTGTTCAAATCTTGCTCTCTGCACTCAGACAAATTGCAGACCTCGGTTTGCTTTTGGTACATGACATAACAGGAAAAAACCCCAGGATTTTCTTAGGAGCAGCAACAGGACAGGCTTTGCAAGGATGAATTTAGGTGCCAGAGAGTAGAATTTCCAAATGCATTTCCCTTCCCACACCTTCTCTTGTTTCATCTCCATAAATCTGTGTCAGTTTTTAAAAAGAACCTATTTTTGGGAGGGGAAGGAAAAGAGGACAGAACAAGTGATGAGCTATTCAGAGCTAAAAGAAGAGATTCATGCTGCCAGGGGTAAGACTGTAGAAAAATGTGTCAGCACAGAAGATGATCGCTCGCCTCTCCTAACGCCTCTCCTGGAGCATCAAGGTGTACGTGTTTCTCCAAGGGGCTGCACGTCTCAGAGGTAGTGTCTGAACTGCATGTTGAAATGGTTGCCATGGCAACGAGTGTAAGTTAGAAAGTGTGATTAGCTGGATCTGTCCTAAATAGCTGAAGGGAAGGAAAAAAGAAGGAAGGAAGGGAGGGAGGAAGAGAGAGAAAGAAAGAGAGAGAATCACAGAAAGAGAGAGAGAGAGAAAGAAAAAGAAAGAGGGAAGCCCAAGGGCTTTCTGTTATTTCTAATATGACCCATTGGCATTTGAGTGTGCAAGGAAGAGGATGGAGAGGAGGTTGCAGGAATGTACTCCACACCCCACCCCAGCCCACCTGGGGTACCACAACAGCACATGCTGTGAGGAAGTCTTCACCCCATCACAACGTGCCAGCAGAGCAGCTGTGAACCGGGGAGGGACCATTAGGACAGTCCTGTTTGTGTTGACTTGGTGAAATGATCCTTCTCCAGAGCTGGAGGCAAGGCAGAGCACTGCTTATAAAATATTACACCTTGCATCTAGTTTAAATATCTGTGGTACTGGCCTCCAGCTTCTGGTGCACGCTGTGTTCTTCTCTGCTCCATTAACCTGGGGAGGCTGGAGTAGATGATCTTTAGAGGTCCCTTCCAACCCCTGCCAGTCTGTGTCTTCTTGAGATCCTGTGGGCTTTTACTGTAAAAGCTTCTCGTGCACTAGATTCCCTTTTGAGGCTCAGTTTAAAGAGTGAAGAAGCAGAATTCCTTCTCTCTAAGCGTTTTCTTTTAGCCTTTCTGAAGGAGGTGTGGAAGACTGGGAGATCAAGGTGAAGGTGTCTCAAGTGGAGGCCTGGATAGGAAAATGTCCTCTGTAAGGAGCCATAATGTGCCATTACATACCCAGTGTAAAATCTAGATGAGAGACCAAGGGTACACAGGTAGGTGTTTGCAGGAGCAGAACATATTAGCCTGACTCTCTTCTCTTGTGGCTTTCTAAAATAGAGGAGTTCAATTTACATTAGCCTGGAGTGCTTCTGTTCCTCAGTCTTTTGAGTGTGATAAGGTATGAACTGATCAGGACAATCCATAACATTTGGTAACCAAGGATATCTCCCTCCTGTCCTAAGGGACCTGCAGGTTCCTTCTTTAAGAGGAGCACAAACCAGCAGTACTTCCTGTGGTTAGTGGGCCTTTCTTTCAGCTGGCAGAGCTGGAGGGAACCAGATCATGTTCTACACGTTAGGAGGGAGAAAAGGAAAACAAGACACCTATGTGCTCTGCAGATCAGGTTGGCTTTTGCTGTTATTTGCAGGCATCTCTTCCACTTCTTGTACCTACTAAATCCTCATCATCCAGGTTTGAGAGCTGGGACTATCTTTTCTGGCACCATTTCAACGATACGTTGTTTAGCACCAGCAGCTGTTCATATTTTACATGACTGTTCTCTCTGCTCCTTTCAAGCCATAATCGTAAATATGAACCCTCATTCCTAGAGCTCCTTTTATCCCAGGGGCTCCTCAAGCCCTTTCTGAGCTTAACAAGCTTGTTGCAGAGCCCTCCTTTAGAAAGGGTGAAACTTGTTTCCTATTGAAGCCTGATTTGAGGAAGAAAAGCCCCAAGTTGTAATGTCTTCAATGCACGAGGGAGCCTTTGCAGCTGTTATTTACCGTACGTGTTCCCATCCTGAAAATGGTTGCTGCTTACTCCTTCATCCCCCCTGTCTCCCCCAGCTTAATCCAACGGTGCTCAGTTACCTGGGGGAGAAGACTGTGAGTGATGAGATGTGATGGTTCCCTGAGATCCGAGATGGGGCTTTGTTTTTGGAGTCCTGTTGCTGCCTCCTCCTGGCACCTCCATTTCCATCGGCTCTGTTTTCTCCTTATCAGGACAAATGTTCTGCGGCTTTAGCCAGAGGAGTCGGCATCCATGGCTGAGCTATGACGAGGATCATGTGAGAAACTGGAATCCTCTTCAGGACATAGTCAGCTGGCCTTGTTTAAGTTACATTCCTCTGCAATCAAAGCAAAGCACTGAAATGAATCACGACCTTTCAAAGAGCCCTTTATTTCACTCATCTGTAGGACCAGCAAGCCAAGAAAAGAAGACTGTTGCTGGGAATGTCTCAACTAAAAAAATTGTTTCACAGGATCACAGAATCTCTTTGATTGGAAGAGACCTTTAAGATCATCAAGTCCAACCTTCAATCCAGCACTGCCAGGTCACCCCTAAATCATGTCCCTCAACACTGTCTATAGGCCCTTTAAATCCCTCGAGGGATGGTGGCTCCGCCGCTGCCCTGAGCAGCTTATTCCAACGTTTGATAACCTTTTCAGTGAAGAAATTCTTCCTAACATCCAGCCTAAATCTCCCTTGGTGCAGCTTGCAGCCATTTCCTCTGGTCGCTTTGCACCAGGGAGAAGAGGCTGCTCCCTTCTTGCTCCAGTCTCCTTTCAGGTAGTTGTATACAGTGACATCTCTGCTCAGCTTCCTTTTCTCTAGGCTACACAAGCCCAGTTCCCTCTGTTGTTCCAGGACTTGTGCTACAGACCCTAATGCATCACATGATTCCTTTTTGGGCAGCTTCAATCTGACCAGTGTCACTTTGTTTTCACTGATTTCAGGAGTTCTCAGTGTACTGGGACCTTCCATCTCATGATGAACAGAGCTTTCCTCCATGCTGAATGTCTGGAAAAGCAGTCCCTACCTGGATAAGATAGGCTCAGGTAAGGCACATGAACTCCCATTGCTTCTCCAAGGACTCGCAGAGAACCTGTGGCAGAAGGGAGAACAAAAGCCCTGTCTCTGGTTCAGTGCTTCAGCCACAGAGACATCATTTGTCAATACAGGTAGCTTTAGATGTAAGATACATCAAAGCATATGATGGAGGCTGCTGCCTGCACAGGTAGTACTAGATCTCCTGGGGAAACACAAGCAATGAAACATGATCCACATATAAAAACCCCCATCTTCTTGCTCTCTCTCCTCTCCCACACTGGTTGGGTTCACAGAGAAACCCTTTATTGAGGCTCTTCTGTCATCTGTGAAAACATAGTTTAGTGGGCATGGTGGCATTAGGTTGACAGTTGGACTTGATGACCTTGGACGTCTCTTCCAGCCTTGGTGATTCTGTGATCTATTCCCATCAGCAGATTTTAGTCTAGAAATGTATTTTCATCCTTTCCCAGCTGACTGTTTCAGCACTAACTCTGGAGATCTCTAAACTGGCAAAGGGTTCAAAAGGAATAATGAACCAGCAGTTACTGTTTACATTGGCCACCTTGTTCAAGTGCTGATATTAGCATTTCTGAAAGGATTCATTCATCTCTGAAAGAAAGGTTTGTGCCTGTGACTAAGAGCTGGCGTGGGAGGGGCCCTGTGACTCTTTTCCTCTATGGACAAAGCTCACCTGTGTCAGAGGTGGTTTTGCAATGGCAGTTCATGCTCACTTCTTTCAGGATGGTAATAAGCCACAGAAAATATTCCATGCCCATTTCTGGTGGTGCCATGAAAGCAGCAGAACATCTGTAGAAAAATCTTACTGTCATGTGGCAGGGGGATTGGACTAGATGATCTTTTGAGGTCCCTTCCAATGCCTAATGATTCTATACTTGGTCTAGGTGATCCTGCTGTGGCAGGGGGATTGGACTGGATGATCTTTTGAGGTCCCTTCCAATCCCTAATGATTCCATGAGTCTAGTCATTTATTTAGTGAAAGACATGAACACATCTATATTGAGAGAGGCTTTCTTGGTTTGGGTTTTTTTTGGTAATGAAAATCCTGTGATACAAACATAAACCAAGTGATTAGTCCTCATGTCTTGGGTAGACCTGTACTAGGAAGAGTAGTGCTTGTATGGGAGACAAATGTTCGGTCTCTGTATGATGACTACATTCAGCCTAGGGTTCCTCGGGACTCTGAGGGTGAAGGTCACACCATCTTCAGGTACCTCGTTATGTTGCAGCTGCTCAGGTACCATTTTTCTTTTAACTTTGAGTGCTAGGGCTGGGGCTCTTCTGGGCACTCACACAGCTCCTGGCATGGCAGCACTTCAGTTCTGCCATTGGCACAATCTGAACAGATAGTTTACAAATCAGAAATGCCTGGAAGCAAACCTGCTTGCAAGTACCTCTGTCACATTCAAGATCTTGCTCTGTGAGCACTGTGTTTATAAAGCAGAGGGAGAAAGCAAGTGTGGATGTAATGAGAGACCATGAACCAGCCTGATGCCTTGTGTGGGAAAGTCCTCTCAGGGGGGCACCAGCCTCTGAAAGTTCTCTATGCTTGATGAGGACCCTTGAGGGTCACCCATCCACCTAGAGAGGCCTTTCTGGGCTGTGATTTCAGCATCATGTGATTTCAGGGAGCAGAAATGATGCCGGAAAAAGGTGGGTGGGTATGTGAAAGGCCAGTGGTCCACACAGGGGGTTTCATTGTAAGTGGTCACACATGTGATTGCTGCTCTGTACCAGGCGAAGCTGCTTGTCAGGATGACTTCCATTCAGTCCAGGGCAGCTTGCCAGCAGTCTCCCATGAAATCCTCACAGCTACGCTTCCAAAGATGAAACAAGGATATTATGGGCACCACCACCGAGGCAGGTAATCTTTAAATTTAGCTGCAAATTGCCTGGTTTCATGCTAATGAACCTTAATGGGGAGAAAGAGGAGACAGGCAGAAGCACTGATACAGCATAATACAACACGGTGGCTGGTACCAGTGTGACTCATTGTAGCCAGAGGATTTTGTATAGGAAGTCGGAGAAAAGATATAAAAACAAATCTGATTTTTTTTCCTTCCCAGGGAAGGTCACTGCCAGGAATAGCAGGGGAAGTAATTAATGGAGGAAGACGTGTTCTCCTCCAAATGAGAAGCATTGTCTCGCATCACGGTTTTGTTCTCCCCTTTGGGCAACCATAAAAAATAGCAGCAGACATGCAGGGCACTGCAGCCCCTGATGGATACCCCACCCAGCAGGCAGGGACCGCCGGGGACTGGCTGTACCGCACTCAGTGCCTGTCAGTGGTGTCCTCCCACCACCAGCAATGAGCTGAATGGGGCTGGCAGGCTGAACAGCCACCAATTTTCTGTGTGACACAGGGGCACGGGGCCAAGGCTGCGGGTGGATCACAGAATGTCTTTGCTTGGAAGAGACCTTCAGGATCATCACGTTCCACCAAACCATGTCCCTCAGTGCTGTGTCTGTAGCATCAGAGAGGGTTGCATGCCTTCCTCTCGGCTTCCAAGCCCTGGGGAGGTGGGTCTTCTTTCCAGCTCCAGCACAGGTCTTACTTCCTCAGTCCCTGCCCTTGGTGTGGGAGGGACATAGATGACACAGTGACCTGGGGTAGGAGCAGGTCGCAGTGCTGTGTAGGAATGTGAGACGGCAGTTTAATTCCCTTTCTTCAAAGTGCTCTTTGAGTAGAGATGGGTGAGGAGAGCAATGCCTCTGCTTCACGTCACCACCCTGCATGCTGGAAACCAAGCAGCTGTGGTGGGGCAAGGGGCTGATGCTTCCTGGGGCACTGGTTTGTTTTCTTCCAGGCAGCCACAGCAAGGAGAAGTGCTGATGGGAAACTCTGAGCTTCACACTCCCTATGAGTATCTCCTGCACATGACTCTGTCCTTCCACCATGAAGTACTAGTCATGTTTTCCGTTCTTGACTCCATGTGGCTGCTCCGAATATCCCAGGTTATCTGTGTGCAAACCCGTTGCCTTTCCCACTTTGCTCAGCTCTTGACAGCTCACCAGGTCTTCATCACTGCTCAGTGCCCACAAGTCGGGGGCATTTCTGCAGTTAGCCCAGTCTTAACATACACTGATTTCCAGAGGGCTTTCCTTTGAGAAGCCCAGGAGATGAGAGGTCAGGTCCTCCCTCTCTCAGCAGGCTCCTGACCCTGCATTTTCCCTGGTGTTACAGACTCTGCAGAATCAGCTTGCTTCAGCCAGGTTCCCAAACTGCTTTTTTGGTGCTCATCCAAAACAAGTCTGTGTATTGAGGTTTCCTACCCAACATTGTCTAACCAAATGAAAGGAATGACCTCAGTTGCACAGATGCTGCTCCATCTGGTCTGACAGCTAAAGTGGGGCCAGAATACAGCCTCAGCCCAACTCCCCTCTTCCTCTCCAAAAGAAACCATTTGAGGACACTGGAGATCAGTGCAGACCTGACTTTCACCAGTGACCCTTCTCTGTGTAACGAGTAAAATCCCACCACAGAAACCTTAAAGTCTCTTCAGAAGTGTGGCTGTGTGTAACTGTTGGGTGTTTGGCTGGTAGGGCTTCTCATGCTATTCAGTCTGGAGGATTTGGGGAACAAAGATCAATCCCATAAGGACAATCTGTCACTTGCATATCTTTCTGTTGACTTGCAGTTTGGCCATTGCCTTCTGCTTGCCTTTCCACTTTCCAAGGCATGTGTGATGCTCTTCTAGCCATCTCCTTATGGTCATGAAATCTGAGGTCACGCATTCTCAAGAGCGCTAAGCTGGGCAGGAAGACTTGTTTATTTCCTTACAGCATCTCTATCAAGAAAGACTGTAAACATGGTTCAAAGCTGTGGCAAATGGGTCAGTTCCTTGGCTAGTGAAACAGTGGGTTTGCTTGCTTGAGCAGCTTTCTTCTTCTTTCTTAGACAGAGCAGCTAATCTGCTCTTCCCTCCTTGCACGTGTTGCTGGCCTCCCCGTTCTCCCTTCTGTAAGCCCACGCAGACACACATGCACGCGATGTCTGTGTGCGCACAGTCGTGTCTGCTGCCGGGATTTCCTTCCGAACAATACCTGTTGTGCTGGCCACAGCAGTTCTCTCGGTTCCCATGCTCAGAGCAGTTTGAGTTTCCTGCTGGCTCAGCAGCAAGACTTTTGGGGCTTTTTATACTTATTCTTCTCAGGGAGCCAAACGGAGGAGCACAGTTTGCCTGTGAATAGCGAGCTGGCCAGGGCAGGAAACTTCCTACTTTGAGGAGAGGAGGAAAGGGGCTGGAGGCCACTAGCCAGGCTTCGTGAGGCATTTGCTACAGCCCTCTGCCTTATAAACTCATCAGCACAGGGACTCACCCCACTGAGGGAATGAAAATATCTTTACAATGGGAGTGGAAAGAATCACATTATCTCGGGTTGGAAGAGACCTTCAACCTTCACCCAGCACTGCCAGGTCAACTCTAAACAATGTTCCTCAGCACTATGTCTACAGGCCTTTTATACGCCTTCAGGGACAGCGACTCCAACACTGCCCTGGGGAGCCTGTTCCAATGTTTGATAATCCCTTCACTGAAGAAATTCTTCCTAACATCCAGCCTAATCCCCCACCCCCACTTGCAGCCATTTCCTCTGGCTGTAGTGAAAGAGCTGAAAATGGAACTATGGAGGAACCAGAGAGAGGACATGGAGAGCACAGAAGACTGAGGAAGCTTGAGGTGCAGTTATTTCCCCATCCTGTACCCTCTCCTCTACTACTTTCTGTGGCTGTCAGCAAAAATGCATAAGGGGGTTCCCATTGGCAAGGACCAGGCATCATGGTTTGGCTGCGAAAGAGGGAACGGATGAGCAGCACCATGGAATGCTGGTGCCTGCTTGTTTGTAGGTGAGGCTGTCTCTGGAGCAGGGAGAGAGGTGTTTCAGCAGGCTCTGTGGCTCAGCTGCAGGTGTAAGTGGCTGGGAGCACCCTTGGTAAAAGGTGGGAAGTGAAAAGGAAGGAAGGATGAGCTCAGACCAGCTACCTGCCTCTGCTTGTGTCTGCACAAGAAAATGAGGAGGAGGACATGCTACACAGGTGCTTCCTGAGCAAGTGTCCCAGTGTGTGCATGATGCTGTGGCAGGTGTTGATGGGATGGTCCTGTGCAGGGAGAGCTGTTGCACTGTCCTGGCTGGTGGGGGCTGTGTGGCAGGCACAAGCACCGTGTGTGTGTAGGAGCTGCTTTTAGGGTGACTGCATGGTGCAGTAGGCCAGTGAGGGGTGGAAATGCTCAGCAGAGCAGCAGCTTTCCCTCTCTTTGGCAGCACCTTCGCTGAGAGTTTTCTAAGGCTCTAAATAATCGACAACTACACACTAAACCTGAGAATCCAGGGTGCTTGCTCCCCTGTCCATCTCAGTGACACTCTGTGTCTACCTTCCATCAGACAGGTCTGCTCGGTGCCTTCATCCCCTTGTGTTCCTTCAACCATTAGAAGCCTTGCTCAGACATATCCAAGCACAAGTGAGATGGGGTGACACAGCTCTGGGTTCCAGGGGAGAGACACTTGCCAAGCTTGTCTAGATCTCAAACCGTCTTTGCCTAGGCAGCTGGTGGCAGAGCATGGGCATCTCCAAAGGTAACCAGTGCCTTCAACATTGCCTTCTTAGAAAGTACAAAAGCAGCCCCAAATCTGGGGAATTTCCCATCAAGCCCATGCACTTTCTTTCCATCTCCACTGCTGGCTCAGCAGAAGCTCAGTTTAAATGACACGTGGTCAAGGACTTTGGTGCCTCTGCTTTTAAGATGATCCAACATTTCTTCTAAGACCAACTGCTTAGTAAACCCCTGAAAACTTTAACCATTTACCACTTGGCTGTTGGGGCTGGTTTTTATTCCATGTGGGCTGTCTGTTTCAGCTTGATGCGTCTGCAGAGCTTCAGCAAAAAAACCCCTTTTGCTTGTTTCCAAGAGAGAGGTGAGAGAAACGGGTTTTTTTTTCTTCACATTCAAATGTGCTCTGAAAACGATCCGCTGAGAAACTCTGGTGCGTTCGCTGCCTTTGGAGGGGAGCCTTGAAATTTGGCACGTGTCAGGAATGCGCCTTCGGTTGCTCTTCATGTTGAAAAAATGTTGAACTAAGAAACCTTAGCAAAAAAACCCCAAACCTCAGATCTCAGACATTTAACAGAAACGCCTGAAGGTTTAGAAGCTGAATTCTCTGAAGGCACTTGCTCAGTGGAGAGTTGCTCAGGTCTGGCAGCTAAGTCACGGCTGAGAGTGCAGCAGGCACCTTGCCAGCTCCTGTGTAAGGGCAGAGCAGAGGCTTTTTGAAACTACTTTTCTCTGCTGACAGGGTCACTGCGGTACTGGCGACCAGAGCCCATTGATGCTCTCGGGTGCGCTGCTCGGGAGCAGACAGGAAAGCTAATGTTGACTAGGGCTGGGACATGGCTGAAGGAGAGACAGAAACCTACCACAGTGTGAAGGCTGAGGACCTGAAGAAGGAAACTGATGTCAGATGTGGAGCTGAACATGGGAGCAGGACCAAGGCAGAAGACAGGCTGGAAAGACCAAGAGGTGTCAGATTTGGGAGTATCCCTCCCCACCAGACTATCCCTGCTGCAGAACCTTGGGGTACAGCAGACACGGGGATTTCTGCTGCTCAGGAGTTGCCTGTTATCTGCAAATATGTGGGGAACAGGCACAGGCTGTGACTCATCCCTACCTGCTCCCTCAGCTGGTGTTGAAGGGCCATTGGTATTCTCAGTTATTCTGCTTTTCCAGCATGAAAGAATCAACATCTGAGAGTAGGAGCCAGTGCTGCTGGTGATTCAGGCAGAGGCTGCTGTGATGGCTCATGATGGGATTCCTGCATCTCTGTTTCAGTTTGCTGTCTGCAAACCAATGAAATGACACAACCCCAATGCAGATTCAAAGTATGGGAAGTCTGTGGGGTCAGCCACTGTGGGTTAGAAGTGCTTGGTTTAACACCCCCTTGTCTGCTGAGTGTCTGCACAGGCACTGCGGTGGGGCTGCTTTTAGCTGCAGGGTCAAACACGCGTGTGAATTTTTAGTCCACCCAGCTTTACCTCTTTCAATGCCCAGGGCAGATGGCTCGTGGTAAGTGAGCAGAGGATGTGTAGGGAAGGGTCCTCGTCCTGCCTTGCCTCAGGAGCCCCCCTCTGCCTCCATGCCACAGTGGCCTCCATCTTTAAGGTCTTAAAGACCTTCAAGATGACGGAATCCACCCATTAGCCCAACTCTCCCCAGCCCACCACTAAATCATATCGCTAAGCTCCAGATCTGCACGACTTTGAAACACGTCCAGCAATGGCAATTCAACCCTCTCCCCGGGCAGCCTGTTCCAAGCCTGATGACCCTTCCCATGAACATGTTTTTCCCAATGGCGCGTTCCCCTTACCTGGCAGAGTATCAGCCTTTGAAGACAGAGGCTCTTAATCTCTCAGTTTGAGCAGAGCAAGCTAACATCTATCTTGCTAATCTTATTCTAGGAGACAGTTGAATTATTTTAGCTAAAAATTACCAAAAGCATCTGCCCGAGGCAGACATCCAGCACAGAGCACTGGAGCTCGAGCAGCTGAGCTTTGGCAAAGCTGTGCGTAGCGGAAGGCAGTCATTAATGTGGAGTGTGAAGCAACTGTAGCTCCAGACAGTGCTCGCAGTAGGGAACGAGAACCTCTGGTACACAGCTCGGTACATCCGTGTTTGTATGAAGCCCTGCTGCCCCTCGCTTGGTTGCCTGGTTGCTACAGGCAAATACTGACCTGTGCTTGTAGTGTGGCTTTTGGAGGCTCCAAGGGATGGCTTGTTGCTTTAATGCACCAGTCACTTAGTGCTTTGCTGTTGAATCAAGTGCTGAGGAGAAAAGGAATTGTAGTGGTGAAGAGAAATGGTTTAGATTTCCTGTTCCCTGCAGAAGGAGAGGTGCAGAGGGACAGGGATGCTGGCCATGACACGTGGTGAGTGCATCAGGTTCCTTTCCAAGAAGGTGTCAACCCTGTTCACCAGACAGCATCTACAGCAAAATAGGTGTTGGTCATCTAAAGCACTCTGTCCTTGATGTTGGCACTTTAAAACGATTTTAACTCCCTCTTAGGAAGTTATGTACCCAGTTAATGGTTGGACTCAATGACCCTGAGGGTCCTGTCCAGACTAGATGATTCTATGGTTCTGTGATTGTGTTTAATCTTCTCTTTAGTTAATTTGGTTGTGGTTCAACTACCAAATTGTTTGCTGTTTGGCACATGAGGATGGCTCAGTCCCAGCAGCACCTGCCCAGAGAAACCATCTTTCTTCTGCTCCATCATGCGATGCTCTGCACCTCTCTGCAGGGCAAAATCAGTCCTTCTTCTTTCATGAACTGGCATCTAGTTGGCTCTCACTCTCACCCCTATGTTAGGCCCTTTTCAGCAGCTGCTACAGATTATTTTTCCAAGCCTGTTTCCTTTCATCGCCCTTGTCTCAGGCAGGAGCTGTTAGATGCTGTTTTCCTTCCCGCTCCCCCATTCCAGAAACTGTGAGATCAAAACTTAACGAGAAGCCGAAGCTCATGTTCTCCTCTATCCCTCATTACAAGATTCAAAATCAGCCTGTAAAAGTAAAAGGGAAACAACTTCTTCCTATTCTCAGCCACATTGTGCACTCCCTGGGGACTTTGGTTGCAGGGAAGGGAATGGGCATTAAACAGATGAACAAGGCTCTTCTGGAGAGGGATGGGTCAGAGCTGACTCTGTGCAGCCCTTGGTTATTCTGGGTACTGATGCCTTTTGCTGAAACCCAGGCAGAAGCTTTGAGAGGTGATTGTCTGAACAGGTAGAAGCTCTGCAGTGATGTGTGTGCTTTGCATGTGCCGGGGTGCTTCTTTGCATATTCAAAGTGCATTAGGGCTTGAAAGGAGCCAATTTCAATCTCGGCTGCAGATGACACCTAAGCCCAGCCTGTGAAACATGTGCTACCTGAAGAGCATCCACCAGGATGTCTGTGCAGGTTTCAGGTTTCTTAAGAAACCTTTTAGACTAGTTCTTCCCCTCAGGCACTAGAAGTGGAAATGGATTAGGGTTTGGACACAGCTTTGTCTGGGTGCCTCCCCAGTACCATTGCGTTAAACCCTCAGTGAACTGGAAGCTTCCCCAAGCTGTGAGAGCCAAATGTCCCACCCTGTTTGCCTGTGGCTACCAGGTTAATTTTTCTCCTTTTGAGGTCTGAACCCTTCAAAGCCTGTTTAGATGGGTAAATAAAAACTAGCTACAGCCTATGGAGAGACCTGGAAACCATTAGGTGCAGAGAGATCACAGGGCTCTGAGAATGAGTGCAGGCTTCTTTTACACCAAAAACAATATAAACATTTCAAGAGCAGAACATGCAAAAACATTCATAATGGCTGCTATCAGGAGCTGCTGGCAGTTCCTCTGAGCAGACAAGTCCTTTTCTTGGAGATTTCTACTACCCTTCGTTTCTGTTGTTGTTACTTGCAGTGTAGTGCATGTTCAACCCCAGCTGCTGTTGGGAAGGAATTGGCCAGAATCCCTGAACCTAAAATAATCAAACTTCAGACCTTCCATCGAAAAGGCTCCTGCTTATCTGAGAAGCCATGTGGATTGGAGTGGCCCAGTACACGCATCCCCTGTGAAACCTGTTGCTGCAACACCAGGCAAGTGCCTTGCACATAAGCAGCTAAGGTGCCTCTGCCAGTGCCCTGGCTGGGACACCTGGTTCCATAGCATGGTGCTGTTATTACTAGCCTCTTGTTTTCTACCACTCTCCTTAGAAACATTCCAGCCACCACCTGTAGTTTCTCCAGGCTCATCCATGGAGCATGGCCTTGCAGACACTGCTTTCACATGTGTCTGTTGTGCTCCAGGACAGGATGACGCTCTTTCAGGGTTGTTCTGGCATGAGAAATGAAAATTGAAATGCAGATGGTGGCCAGCGTGAACAACCAACCGAAGTAATTTTAATGAATTTCCTTCCATACCTGCCAACCCACCCTCCCCTGCAGGAAAAGCAGCTCTTAGATGAATAAAGCATATGGCACAGAAGATGCAGTGCTGGTGCCAAGTTTGCCTTTGCCTTAGCAGAACTTGCTGCAAAGTGCTGAATCTGCAGAGCTTCTCCTGGAACATGCTCTTCAAGAGAAAGGGGAGGGCATATTCCCACAGCCTTTCACGCTTGGCTTGTGCACTCTCACTTGCTTAAATCCTCATGGATGGGACAGCGACGTGGCTGCAGTGCTGGGCAGGCAGACTGTGCTGTGTTCAAAGTCAGTGCATGTGGCAGCAGCAAAGGAAACGCGTCGAGGAGGTGGGCTAAATGTCTGAGAAGGACATGAAGCCAACACCAACCTGTCTTCTGCATGCAGGCATGCCTGCTGCCATGTGGTTGGACATCCCGTTCCTGGCCATGGCCACTTATCCAGTTGGTGATTATGTTGCTGAGGATGTTTGAGGACACAGCTGTGTTTGAGCTGTCCAGAATGGAGGTGTTTGGTGTAAATCCTTCCCCCATGACAGACAGTCACTCCCACAGGTTGTTTATCCTAAAATAGATGTGGAATGCTGAGAGGGTGCTTCTTTCTCTTCAGAAGCTCAGACAAAACTCCTAGTGCCAGCTCGGCCCATGGGCAGCCAGTACAGGTCTGTCTGCTCTCAGCTCAGCCCCACCAAGTAAGGCTTTGGGAGGACACAGTGCTGGTGGGTCCTGATGTGGCAGAGATAAACAGGTCCTCTCCATCAACCTGCTCAGCTCTCTTCTGAAGGATGTTGAATGCTAGAGGAACTTTAAGTGCTTCCCAGTAGTATGCCTCTCCATGGTTGGGTGACAGTGAAGCGGAGGTTTGGGTGCCTAAATTAAGAAGTTAGGCATCTAAGGCCTGTGTTGGACCTGTGTCCACAGGGAGTGAAGCTGAGCAGGCTTACATTAAAGGAAAAAAAAACCCTGCCAAATTACTTTAATCTTCTGGACAGCTATGGAGATGTTTGCGTCGTGAGCCCTTACAGACATGTGTTTCTTCTGTAGGTGCTCTCAGATCTGAGAGCCAAGGCTACCCTGGGCATGTGCCATGGGGATACACAGTGAGTTGGGTGAGGGGTGCTGCTCTCCCAGGACCTCTTGCAGTACTTTGGCTTGGGGATGTTTTGTAAGGTGAAGTCTCCACCTTCAGACCTACATGTCAGGAACCTCCCACTGTGAGTAAGCGATGCCCCTCTTGCCAGAAAGTAGAAGACACCTTACAGGGTAATGAAGCTAATGGGTTGAGGAGCCCCTTTGTTTAAATGGGAGAGGTGGGGGGAGCCTTGACTTTTCACAGGGTTAATGTTCCCAGTCCTCTTTTTAGCCCTGTCATGGCAACCGATGTACTTTGCAGTTCAAAGTCACATGAATTTGTGCTCAGTGGAAATGTAAATGTTTTGATAAAACCATTCTTAACAAGTTGGATTCAGTTAATCAGCCTGATTAACTGCACAGCTTTGTGGTCTTTCATTGGGAAGGATTTGCTGTCAATTACCATTTTTTACAATTTTGTAAAGAACAAGGCACTGAGAAGGATTTAGCTGCCTTGGTGGTGGCACGTGAGATGCCTGCCTCTGCCACCCAGCTGTTCACCTACAGCTTCACGTGTATGAGAGCCCTGGACGCTGAGCTGAACCAGCCCACAAGACTAGCCAAAGGGCAAGAGGAGCAAGGTGGACATGCAGCTGGATGGAAGCATTTCAATAGATCCTATTCCTTTTCTCTTGCGTTTGCATCTACTAGATGATTAATCTTCCTTCCCAGTAAAAATGGAGCCTTCCTCTTCTGACAAGACCCATGAGAAATGGACACAGTCATCCTTCCACAGCAGCCTTCTCCTTGTTCTGGTTCGCAACCAGCCTCAGCCTGCACTGGGTTTTTCAAAGACTGGTTAGACAAAATCCCCAGGGTTACCAGTAGAAAGAGAAAAAGGACTGACCAGAAAGTCTCAGTGTGGGTGCACATCATGACTGGTCTTTCCTCTATCCTGTTTCATGTGGCCAGCTGATAGGCTCTGAGATACATCAGGCTGGGAAGAAGAGAATGTTGTTTTACTCTGCCTGGCCTCGTTCTCTGCACTGCTAGCTTTGCCCTCTGCTATCAAAACGCACAGCTTGGGCACCTGGGTCCACAGCTCCCTCCAGACAGCTCTGCACTTGTCCTCCACAGTGGAATGGCCCCGAGAAGACGATGCATTCCATGAGAAAGGAATGTTTTCCATCCTTTCTGAGCTCTTCCACGCTCCTTGTGCGCGTACGGCTCTGGCGGGCCAGCACGGTGCTGGAGGAGACGTTTCTGACAGCAAACACCCCGGTTCCTCTTTCACCTTTGACATTCCTACACGCTATGAAAAGCTCTCGGCTGTTCACCAAAAGTTGGTGTGTTTGATGCTTTTTCTGCTCTTTTTTCGTTCCCCAGACTAAACACTGACATGTCATATCCTGTGCGTGCGGTTGGCTGAACGACTGCGCTGCCAGCAGAGACTCCTGGTTGAAGTGGCTGATCCTTTGTGACCGTAAGGGCTTCTAATGAAAGGGTTTGTCTTTGTCAGCCTCAAGTGTGCTTTAGCCAGCTCTGGCTTTTGAGAGAAAGGCCCTGGATTGGATGTGAGATGTTGAGCAAGTTGGGTAATATCAAGGTGGAAAGTTTTGTCCTTTCCTCATTAATAGATAAATCAGGGAGGGGTAAAACCTAAATGGTTTCTTACGCTCTGGATTCATCACAGTTTTACATCCCGGGCAAGGGGAATATTTAGAAACAGAAGAATTGTGTAAGGAGAGGTTAAGTCCAAAGCTAAAGAAATATTTTTTGTGCTTGTTTGTGATTTCTTTTGTAAACTAGATTTAGCTTTTCTTTTCTATTTGTCTTCTCTGAAGCTGCTTGCACTTTGAGGCTGCTTCTCCTCACCCCTGGAGTCTTCTGGCAGGAATGGGAATGGACACAAGAGCCCTGAATGACTCCCCAGAGATCCAGAGCTGTCCTTCAAAATTATTTTGGTTCATGCTGCAGCTGCTGCGGTCTGTGTTTGAGGCTGAGGAGGCCACAGCTTACGAGTGCAGTTGGAGGAAATGGTGAGGAGCTCCACCAGTGTTCAGGATGCAGCATGGTTTGGGTGGTTTGGAAAAAGAAAGTCCTGTTGCTGGTGCATGGATCCAAGGTGAAAGCAGCTTGGTGCTGCTGATTACCTCCTGGGAGAAGCAGCAGATGACTGACAACTTCTAAATTGCTCTTTCATCGTGCCGTGTGAACTGCACATGGGGACCGGAGCTGCCCCAGAGGCCCTTGCATCACAGGTCATGCTTTCAGCAGAGCTTTGCAGAAAAAAAATGAAAGTAAATGTGGTTATTTTCAGCCTGAACGGTGAGCAAATTCTCAGTATCTAAATGAGAAGCCCTTGAAGTAAGCTCCAGGTGTAGCAGGAAGTGGTGGAGGTGACTCAGTAAATGTCACACTTCCCTCCAAGTCAGTTCTGAAGTGGTGTCCAAAAATAACATTTCACGGGCATCTGGCTGTGTGAGACAGCTCTGCTTTTTCATGGAACTCAAAGCCAGTGCTACCTGGCACCTTCCTGATTTCACAGCCACCCTCCTTGTCACAAGTGTTTGCCTTTATCTTCCTGTCTTTGTTCTTCCCTATAAAGCCAAAGATATGACAACTTAAGTCCTTTAGGTCTCTGCAACCAAACATTAACCCCTTTCATCCTCGCTCCCGCTTTGATGCATTTTCTGACTTATTTACACCCCTTGACTGACTGATATTTCCTCTGCTCTTGTAGTCCAAAGTATGTTTCTTTGCAAGTATTCAAGCACTGAGAGGGGGTGTGATTAAACAGCTGCTGGGTTCAAGCAGACAGAGCGTGGTGCAATGGCAAAGAAAGCCCTTTTGTGTCCAGCAGTGCAGACTTTCACACGCTGCTGTGTGTTTTGTGCAGGCTGTGGGAGAGGGCACCTGAATCCCACAGCCTCCTAGATGGCTACTGGTTCCTCTCGTGCCAGGTTCTGGTCTTTATGGTTTTCCATCTGCCCGTAGGTGTGCTGGTGGGAAGACGGTTCACTCTTGACCCTGTGGGAACTTCAGCAGCAAGACCAGTGTGGGATCTTGTTAATCCATGGCTCAAGAGCTAACCCCTGCCCTGGAGGAAAGAGGAATAGCCCACAGCAGATTGGGTAGGAAAGTCTGGCTCCTTAGTGGTTACACTGGAGACTCAGAATTCCTGGGAAGAAAGGAGATGGGAGTTTGGAGTACAAAGGGAAGGGAGATTGGAGTACAAAGAAGTCCTAAAGACTGTGCCAGGATAGAAGAGAAAGCGTGGGCTCATCATCCCAAATCCTCTGTCCCTTATGAGAAACATCAGCTGTTTGTGTGTGGGCATCACAGCCGGTAGGTGCCAGGCAGGCAGAGGCCCCAGGATCTTTGCTCTTCTCAATGGAAAGCCCCATAAACTCCTGCAAAATCTGTCTGGGTTAGATTTTGTAAACTATCACTTCTGTTTTCATCTGAGCCGCATCCGAGAGTGATTTCAAGGTAAGTAACCACAAGGTATCCGCTGCTGCAGCTTCAGCAGTGCTTTAGCCCAGGCACTGGTGCCTCCTTAAAGTTAACCCTAAAGCATGACTACAAGGAGGGAACTCAACCCCAACCCACCCCAGCCTCAAAGGAGGTGTTTTGCACTGGTGGCTTGGGTGCTGGCTCCTTGGCCATGCAGTTAGCTGCCCATGCTGGTGCAGGTGGACAATGGTCACGCCCCAAGCTGCATGTTGTGCTGGCATTGGAATCACCCTGGAGCCCCTCGCCTCAACAAAAACCATCATCCCCTCACACTTTCACAATGACAAGGTTTCACATCCTGTTACAGCAGCTCATTCCTGGAGCAGCCTGGGCTGCGGGCCAGCCTGCCCAACTGTCTGCTCCTGGTGGAGGCTGGGGCTGGGCTGGATGTCCCTGCCTCTCCCCCTCCACTGCTGTGGCCAGGCCTTCACACAGCTGTGGGGCAAGTACTGAGGTTTGAGAAGCACCTCATCCTCCAAACCCTTGGCCTGTTGTGCAGAATCCCAGTGTGCACAGGCAGGGACCATCCCTCCACGTCCATCCTTCTGTGTCCATCCTCCTCTGCAGCACTGGCAAACGTGCTCTAAATATTTGTTCTCTCTCCTTCTCTTACTAAGCCAGTGCCAGGATGTGATATCCCTGGGGGGCTTTGCCATATGGATCTGCTTCTCTTGGACTGCCTGACTTGCTTTTGCAGCCACAATCCTTGTGACTGTTGTTGGGGATGGCGAGCAGACCTGGGCTCTCTTGGCAGTAGCTACAGTCCAGCCTTCAGGGACATTATGGTGCATTAAAACTGGAACCAGGCAAGTTCAACACAGGGAAGTACGAGCTTAGCAGTCCAGCAGTGCTGGCAAAATTCCACTGTGCCCTGGCAAGGTGGAAAGAGGGGATAGGAACCATCACAGTTGTCCCAAAGTGAGCCCTTGGAGTCTTCAGTTCTCTGCTGCAAATGGGGTGGTTGCAATGAGAAGGCTTTGATGGGGGCCAGAGGGGTTTGCAGTCCTTCGGAGACCCAGGGGCACCACAGTGAGGAGTCTAGCTGAAGCTCTTGGGTGGCAGCATCCATCCAGGCGTGTTCCCTTGCTGTGCCTGTGGTCCCCTGATGGGACGTAGAGGTGCAGGCAAAAGGCACAGAGGCCAGGGGGTGCATTTTGTTTTTCGACACTTGTGCAGCAGCAGTGGTGGAGTTTTTGTCTGTGGGTCATTTTAACCCCATAAGCACAACAACCATGGTCTGTTTCGCTTCTCAGCTGTACTGAGGGGATGTGTGTATGTCCCAGTTATGCATCACGTTTCCTAGCACGCGGAACAAGTTCTCAGGGCTTCTGTTGTTCAGCTTCAAAAATCCCTGCCTTTTTGTTGACTTAGATGAAGGAGCCCTTTGGAGAATGATGTCACCTGTGCCTCAGATACTCCCAAGTTTTTGATCATGAGTTTTGGATGGCTTCAGGGTCAGGCTCGCTGATGTACAAAGCACCTGCCCTTCAAAACTTGTAAAATATGGAAGGAATTTGTGTACGGTTGGGAGAAACTCTCTCATGCTGGAAGTTTTGGGTTGATTTTTTTATCTTGAGCTGCTGGGGCTTTTTTACCATTTCTCTCAAGCAGAGCCAAACAGCTTGAGAGGAGCACAAGGCTTTGGCCCTCTGAGTGTAGGAGTAGGTAGCTCCAACTGAGCGTAGGAGCAGGTAGCTCCAACAAGCAGTCAGACCTAAAAGCAGCTTCTTCTCAGTTTTCTCTACGAAAGAGCTGGCACAGGGCGCCCTGCCTGTCCCCATGAGCCCATCCAAGACCACAGCCTTTCGATCTCAAACCTCTCATCTTAACAGGATTGCATTTGGACCCTTTCCAAGAGATGATGGCAGCCATGTCATGGGAAGATGACAGCTGAGGTTGCAGGTTTGGCAGCTCCAGAGCAGCAGGCACAGGCTGTGCCTCACTGACCTTTACAGTGGGCTCAGCCCCAACAAGCAGGTCAGCCCAGATAGCTCTCTGCAGGTCAGCTCAGATCCCTCTCTGCTGAGCCTGTGACTCGGACGGAGCCAGAATGTCCTGGCAGATTTGTCTGAAAAGGTCAGAGCGGTGCAGCTCAGCAGTGCCAGCAAGGCCACGGTGGAGGGGGTTTTGGGGCTCATTTTGGGGACAACAGCTGTGGGGGTAGAGGTCATGCTGGTATCTGGGCTGGCACGGTGGTACGAGTGGAAAGCACAGTAGACCTCCAGTTTTGCTGGTGCTCAGCACAATGTTAGGTAGTTGCTGTGGGAAGCAGCACGGAGCTGGTTCTCCTTGTGCTGGCTCAGGGTTTACAACAATCCCCCCAAATCCATGGAGCCTTTGGATGCCCTGGCCCCTGCTGGATGGCTGTGACCCATCCCCAAGCACTTCTGCCAAGCGTGAGCTGAGCCGTAGGCTGTGAGTGATGCGGTTGTTCCTGCTGCCCTCCTTACAGGTGTGATGATACTTAGCAGGACTTTGTGTTAATTTCTTGAAGGGAAACTAGTAGATGTCTGAGCTTCATGACCAGCCTGACAGAGGCACAAGAAAGGAACTGATTCGGGGTTTGTGCCCAGCTGCACAGGTGAGACAACTCCCTAAAGCAGCGTTGAGTTGTCATGGCAGGCAGGCTGACCTCTAGTATGGTCACAAAAATGTCATCCTGGAAAGCTTTTGAAGGCTTTGTAAGGAAGAAGAGTGATGGAGCTACCACTCCAGAGGTGCCCCTGTGAAGGACCCTTTTCTTGCTGGTTGGTATGTGCAGTCCTCTCTGTGTGCCTTTCACCATGGTTGGTCAGAGGTGACCACAAAGGATGTTTTCAAGGGGTCTGGCTCATGAGATGATTATTTTCATTTGTATTTGTCTGGGGGTGATGGAGGATTTGTCTGCCTCATGGTCTTGCTCCCATCTTCAGGCAGGTAGTGCAGCCTCGCCCATAGCATGAGTAGCCAAGTCTCACGACCAGCTTGTGGCTGTTTGCTGGCTGGGGCATATGAGTTGGCAGCTACCATCAGATCCTGAGTCACTTGGCAACCTCAGCCCAAGCTGAACAAGCCAGGCTATGTTTCTCACCATCAGAGGCTCCTTGCTTGGAATTTAAAACTTGGGTTTAAGCTTTTCGTTCATGTGATGAGTCGGCCAAAAGCTGCCTGAAGACAGCTCTGCAGATTGGTGTGGCCAGGACTCAACCACATCTCCAAACGTAGCTGAAAAAGAGAACTGAGGAGCCTGTGGACTTCCTTTCACCCTCATCTGCCAAGGCTGGACACGTCGTGCTGTTAAATGCTCAGTCAGAGCCTGAAGCCTTGTAGGCAGGGCCCTGAGGTGCCCTGGTGAGACCACAGAAGAAAGCAGACGGCTGCCTGGGCTGCGCTGGTTGGGTGTGAAAATGGAAGAGTGGTTCTCTTTTGGATGGAAGCGCTGCTTAGCTCAGCTGCATATTCACCAACGCTCCTTTCCTCTCTGAGTCCAGGGGTCATTGTCTCTGCCTGCCGTGTAAAGCAGCAGGGACTTTCCATTTCCAGCAAGCAGGGAGCAAGGTTGCTGGCCAAAACTCGGGAGTGGCAACTTGGAGACAGGAGCTCCGTAAACTCCCAGGCACTGCCGTGCTGAGTTGTAGTTATGGACAGCTATTAATTCCTTCCTTCCACCTTTATTTTCTCCAAAATGCAATGATGAAGGCTGCTAAGAAGCCCCGGCAGACACGTTATCGAAGGGACCTCAGCAGGCAGCTCTGCAGGAAAGCTTAACGTTGGGCAGCGCTTGTCTCTGAAACTCGGGGACCTGATCCCCGCAGGCAGGCACAGCGCTTGCAGCACAGCCCAGCCTGCAACTGAGGCCTGGAGGGAGTCCTGGCTGTTCCTGCCAAACGTGAATTGGCTCAAGGCCTTTTCTTCAGTCTTCACATGACGTTTCAGAGCTTCACTTTAAACCAGCAGCATGAAATGCCCCTCAGAACACCATGTGGATGGGTGACCATCAGGAAATCAGGATATGGAAGGGCAAGATGAATGTGCTTGTGTTGGTCATCACTCAGTTTGTTTGCAGTGAGTCATCGTCTTCCACTTTCACATGTTGCCCTGGGCCTTCTGCACAAGGATGCACTGTCTGTCTTCGTGGTGTTTGATGGAACAACCATGTGTCTCAGCTTTCCTGGACAGCCCTCTTTTCCCTCGCCGGCCCCGGTGATGCTGGATAAAGCCTGCAGTTATCGTTGCGTTAACACAACTAGTCGGTGATATTTACTTAAGTCCTGTGGTCACCATGGGGAAAAAGTTTGCTCCTTGTAACAGGAGGAGCCTAATGGAAAGGGTGTTTCATGAAAGGAACACAACTTTGGGAAGAGGCGAAAAGTCAAACGAGTGCAAACACTGATCAAAGCGGTTCTCTTGCTCAGAAGGAAGACCAAGAAAACTCGCTCAGTGGGTCACGATGAGCTCATCCAGTCCAGTCAATTACTGGAAAAACCTTCCACTTTCAGAAGCGCACATGTGTCTGCCTTGAGTCAGAACCTGGCACAGCGGCTTTAGTGCACATTTTTGTTATTAAAAAACCCCTTTTGTCTTCTGCAACCCTAAGAACCTTCTGGCCTGAACATCTTCTGTGTTTCATGGATGGTTTGGTTACAGCAAAACGTGGGCACCACAGCGTCCTGTTCCGCCTGGAAGGGGGTGTCTTCAGGCTTAGGGTGAGTCCGTCTTCCTACCTGCAGCCCTTGGGTGTCACACACTCTTTTACTTGCCTTTTGTTTGGCACAGAGCTACCGGTGTGGTGGGCACTGGGGCGCATGCACCTGCACACGTGGAAATTGCTGCAAGGCTCTTCTGCTGGACCCTTTGGCAAGAGTTCAGCGCCAGGCTGGCAGCTGCTGTATAGTGCCTCCAGCCCCCGGCGCGAGCACCCCAGGGACTGCTGTGCGTTTGGTGAGACTGAGAGACCAGCCACAGGCACCGCAGGGCTGTGCTGGCACGTTGTGGGGAGGAGCACTGGCCAAACATGCCATTTCAAGCAAAATCTGAGATGAGGATGTGCTCTTAGCCACAGGAAGAGTGTTGTCTTAGTCAGAACAGTTAATCATGCACCATGTAGAGAAAAATGTGCCGAAAGTGCCCACGATCACTGTTTCCAGCAGCTTTTTCCCTCCCCGGAATGACTCGCGTGTATTTTGGTGCTGCCCGGTTTGCAGTCAGGCAGCATCTGTGCACTGGCTTTGTTGACAGAGGTCCTCCGGGTGGTATGAGCCATAGTCCTGTCACCAACTTAACCTCCATGTGCCTCCTTTTAGGAGGCAGGCAGGCAGGCAGAGGGAAAGAGAGGAAACAACCATCTCCGTCCTGCTGACGTCAATGAAGACCACAGTGCACTGGGTAGTATTACCGTGCACCTCAGCCACCCACTCCCTTCAATTTACTAGAAACCAGGCAAGCTGTTTTGAAACCCGTCGCTTCCAGCATGTTTGCACTGTTCTCCCTTGACCAAAGGCTATTAATTGTCAGGAGCTTGAAAGCTACCTGATTCCTTGTTCAAAGCACTGAGGCGGGAGGGGATTTCCATGAGTAATAATTTCAGGCTGTGCCTGTGCAGCGCACCGTAGGCTACAGTAAATTGATCCAGCTGCTTGCGAGGCTAGATGGAAAAGTGCCCGGGGGGGATGGTGGTGGCTAGGAGAACATCAGCAGATGGAGCTGGATGCTGTTGTCATCACGTGGGGCTCCCCAGCTGCTGGGCATGCTCAGGCTGGACTTGCACCATGAGCGTGGAGCGCTCAGCCTGCCTGTGTGCGCCGACTTGCACCGCGAGGCGAAGTCGCCGGCGCGTGTTGCAACATCTCCTCCTGTAAGGAAGAGGGTAGTGTTAGACTGGCCAGAACTGGCGTCGCCTTTCTTTGCTTTGTCCCCCTCCCCTTGCGATGTCCCCACTGCTCTGACCCCCGCTATGTCATGCCTGTGTTTTGCTCAGCAGCAACCGGCCTTTGACAGAGACTATAAAAGCTTCTGAGAGGCCAGTTACCGCTACAAATAATAAAAACTGGCAGGATTAACCTGTAACCCGAGGCAACGAAAACACAGATTCCACTAGCCAGATGGCAGAGTTCAAAGATCCACTCACTTCCTGGCAGAGGTTGCACAAGTTAATTTTTATCCTTGTTAAAAAGAAATAAGAAGTGAAAACACAGCAATAAAATGAGGCTGCTCGCCGTCTCTGGTTCTAATCACATTTGTTTTACTTGTTCGTGTTCTGTTAATAGAGATGTGAGGAGAAGACATCCCTTCTTCTGGAGGTGTTTAGACCTTCTCCCGTTGTTGTTGTTTTGCTGGGATGTCTGCATGAGCAGTTCAGTGCAGTCTGCTAGAAGAAGGGCACCCTGCAGGAGGGACTAACTGACATAGCAGGGTTGTGATTCACTTTTTTCACTTCACGATTCACTTATTTTTTGAAGGAATGAACAATTCAGTTAAAGTTGCAGGGAGAAGAGGTGGGATCCTGGATTGGGTGGCTGCTTCGCTGTAGGAGAGCAGGGGGCTGCAGCAGTGCCTGGTGCAAGCTGGGCTAGAGCCAAGTGTGCGCTGAGGGCCCTTGTGGCAAGTGAGGTACAAAACCATTAACCAGGTCACCAGAGCATGGGCTGTGCTGCGGTGGGGCAGGGGTGGTGAGGCAAGGCATCCCGTGAGTGCTGGTGCGGCGTGCTGGGAATAAGAAACGGGACATGAGGGCTTTCCCTCCCAGCTCGAGACATGCTGGCTTGACAGGAGACAGTCATTTTATATTGGAGCAGGGGAAACGGGACGTGGTGTGTCCGTGGAGTGGCAGTGGGGCTCACGGGATGTCCCGCTCAGTGCCCCACTGGCTCCAGGGCTGGCCAGCCAGTACTTTTCATAAACTACCCACCCACTCTGTCCTTTAGCTGTCCTCTTAGTCCCCTCTGCCATAACCAGGGTGTGGGATGAGGAGACCTGAGTGCAGCCCTGTGCAGTCAGCGGCAGTAGATGCCCTGGAGAGAGGGTCAGGGTACATTAACCTGAGAGCAGCTCTCGGTTCTTCTTTCCTTGGGCATGACCACATGACTGTCTTCTCCAGCCAAGTGTCAGCTGTGAGGAGAGAGGCTGTGAAGCGTGAGGCTCAGATAAGTGCCTGCATGCCTCGCTGTCATGTGGCTGTCACGAAGCAAACACAAAGGTAAACGGCTCAGCCAGCAGATTGCAGAAGCAGGAGCTGAAGAATAAAGTTCACGGGTTGTTTTTGTGTCGGTTTGTCCTCCCGCACTGGCTGGGCCATTAATGAAAACAGAAGTTGAGCTGCTGGCAGGGTTTTGGAGCAGGCTGCAGGTACCCTTCAGCAAGGCAGTGCTGGGATTTCCAGGCAGGGAGTTTATGATTAATTTTGCAGGCATTTATTGTGCAATGCGAGGTGGCCAAGGGCCAGCTCAGAAGTTAAACCAAAAGACGACTGTCAAATGGGACTGTTACACTTGGCAGATCTCTCCAAAGCTGCTGTGCAAAACAGGCACACTGAAGCAGGTCTCTGGACTTCCCAGACCCTCTGTACAGCAGATTCTTGTATGGAAGTCTTCTTCCTTGACCCCTTTTTGGCAGCAGAACCAGGTCTGCCTTGTTGCCAGCCTGCGTGGCTTTTAGGTCGGGATTTGTACCGCAGGCAGCCCTCCCCATGATTTACATTCAACAGCACAGAATCATAGAATGCTTTGGTTTGGGAAGGACCTCTGAAGTTCATCTCCTTCTGGTAATTCCTCCTTTAGTGACCTGACAAGGAACCGGCTGCGCTTCACTTGGGTCTCTGGAAACAAAACCAAGCCGTGTTTTCTTTGCAAAAGCCTTTTCAGCCCAGACGAAGGTGAGGAGGAGATGAAAAGGCTGCTGGTGTGAAGTGAGCCCTGCCCGTGCAAGCAGATTGTGATAGAAACTTCCCTCTCGTGTGGCTCACCCCGAGCTAAGGTCAGTCCGCTAATGCTGTTTGGACACCATCTGGCATGAACGCAGCAACGATAAAGCTTAATGTGTAACCCAGGGCTTTTTTTCCCCATGTCAGCAGTTGGCAAGAAGATACTGTAAATAAGGCTCCCTGTGAGTAAATAGATATGTGTGGAGAGGGGTGGGGAGCGCCGCGCGGAGCACTTTGGAGACTCATGCCAGCGTTGCTCTGAGCGATAAGGTTATTTGAGTAACCTGCAAGCCGTACGGGTGCCCAGGTTTCAAAAACAGGAAAGCATCTCATTTGAAAACCCTCTGAGGCAACCTGAGGGCTTAGAAAACAAGCTGCCTTTGCGGTTCAGCCATTGTACTTCCTTATTGATATCAGCGCGGAGGCGGCGCGAGGGCTGCCGGGATGGCAGAGCTGCAGGAGGCTGCAATGGCCACGTTTGCACCCGGCCAAGGGGATTTCTGGAGCGATGAGAAATGTCAAAGTTTCCCTTTTCATTTCCTCTTCGGCTGAGCTGGGAGGGTTTTTTCTTCTTTATCTCTCCTTTTTTCTGTTATGCAGTAAGAAGTAGGTAAAGAATCCCAGTGGGCTGACATGCTCAGGCAACGCTCTGCTTCTGAGCCTGTCCTATCCCTGGCTCCCAGCAGATGTGGTCCTGGTGCTGGCCCAGACACCTGGCTCCTGGCACTGCGAAGCCCAGCACCCAAACCCTCAGGAGGGCAGGGTGCAACGCTTTTCCACAGGGTTTAAGCATGAGCCTGCAAAGTCTGACGAGTACAGTTTCTCAGACCAAAGTCGTGCACTGTGACCTTTGTTTTGGTTGCAGAAAACCAGCCCATGCGATCTAATTCTGAGTTTCCTCAGCAGAGCGAAACGCGTTCTTCTGGCCACACGTGATGGTTGCTGCACACGTGCCTGGCTGCTCTGTGACCCCTGGCTCGTGCTGACAGGCTGCTGCCTGGGGATTTACAGAGCCAGCACCTAGAAAACAGAATTCTTTCTTTACCTGAAGTGACACAGCTGACACAGTTCCAGGGCACTCGGGTGTCTTTTTTTAAACAGGAGTCAAAGCTCAAAGTTAGGATGCAGAGTTTGTCTTCCCTCACCTCAGGAATGTCCACCTCGGATGTCCACCTCAGTTGCTTTTCTTACTGGTGGCAGCTACATTGTTAAAGCAGAGATGGTTTTCATAGAATCACAGGATGATTTAGGTTGGAAGGGACTTTAAAGGTCATCCAGCTCCAACCCCCTGCTATGGGCAGGGACAGCTCTCAGCAGACCAGGTTGCCCAGAGCCCCATCCAAACTGGCCTTGAACACTTCCAGGGATGGAGCAGCCACAGCCTCCCCGGGCAACCTGTTCCCAGTGCCTCAGCACCCTCAGAGTGAACTGAAATGTCAATGGCTTCTCAGTCAGCTCACAGCAAAGAAAACGTTTGAGAAACTTTAGGAAATGAATTCAACTAGACTTGGAGCAAATTTTTTTGGCTAGAAATTCAGACTCAAGCCAACACATCAGACTTTTGCCAACTCATTGCCTTGCTCCTGGAAGCCAGCGATGAAAAGACAGGAAAAAAAGAAAGAAAGAAAATAATCCCCTCCATTGCCCCTTAGATTTAATTGTGCTTTTATGTAAGTGTCATAAATCTTGCCCAAATCACGTCATCGAGCCACAGGGAAACTGAAACCTTGCCCGAGGCAGGAGCCAGCAGGGCTGTTCAAGCCAGAGGGGTTACATTCAGGGACAAGTTCCGCGCACTGAAGTCTTGTGTTGAATGGGAATGTGCCCCCCACGCCGTGCGTCCCAGAGAAGCACCTGAGGGCAGGAGATGGTGCTACTACCTTTATCCTCTCTGGATGCCAGAAAAGCTCCCAGAGGAAGCGCTGCACGCAGGGAGGAGAAGCAGACATCCTCAGCCCCGACCCCGAGAGCCTTCCAAGTGCTTTTGCTCTTGCGCCCCAGTGGGGCAGCAGGAAGGGAGGGACGGGGACTTGCACTGAATGGGCCCGTCCAAGTGCTTTATTTTTTCCTCTGGGCATCAGATAGATGGAAGGAGGAGGATTAAAAAACAAAGGCGTCTAAACAGAGCCCCTGAGGGTTTTCTTCTCCTCTCTCATGGTGCTTTGTTACAGTTTTTTTGCATGTAACTCCCAAGCAGGAGGAGAAGGGCTTCAGCTGGGAGCCAGAACCTCTTTGCTGTCTCCAGAGCGGTTGCTTGGTCACGGCTCTCCTGGGCATGGGGTGGGCGATGCCTAGCTGGGACAGCAGCAGTATCTCTGTGGAAAGCCAGTATCTCCCTAGTCCTGGCTAGTGTGAACATCACCATCGTGGGAGGGGGTGTGTGTGAAAGGGTTTCATCTGGCTCATTTTCTAGCTCTTTACTGGTGAGGCTGAGAGCAGGGTTTGGCTGGCACCGCCTAGGGCACCAGGAGTGTGGGGAGTGTCACATCGCACCTCGCTGCCACCTCCCTTTGCGGCCAGGGCAGCAGCCCTGAAGCGCTCCCACAGCTCCTCGTCTGTCTGGACGGAGCTGACAGCAGCAGGCTTTGGTGGGGCTGAGCCATCGCCAGCAGCATCTAGTTACCCAACCCCAGACCGCAGCAAAAGCTGAAAGCTGTCACTCTTTTTGTTGGCCATCTTCCCCCCCCATGCTGCACAGTAAAATGTCCGTAAAAGCACCAGGGGATGGAGCCACCTCCTGCCAAGTACGGAGCAAAGCCCCCTCCAGCTCAGCAAAGCCCCAGCAGCCTGACCTCTGCCTCCGGTCAGGCTTCTTTCCAGACTCATCATTATGTTGGCTGCGTCCATGCTGCGGAGGAATGCAGGTGTTTCCTCTGCCCCCGCCAGCGCGCCCATGCGCGGCCCTTGGAGAGGCTGCTGCTGGGGAGGCTGCTCGTGCGTGTCCTGTCGTGCTCGGGGAGGCACTTGAGGAAAATGTGGATGGAGCTCAGACGAGTGACCAGGGGAAGGAGGCATTCGCATGCGCTCGCTTGTCGGTGTAATTCAGGCAGGCAGCACGCCGAGCTCGCCTGAAAACCTGGCTCGTCCTTTTCCATTTGTGGGTTGTTGGGGTTTTTTTTAAGTTAAGGAAAGGCAAACAACTCGTTCCCCCGTTCGGTCTGTAATAACCTGAGCTGGTTCCTTTGGAAAGCGCTTTTATTCTCTTTGGCTGCTGGAGTGGATGCTGAATGCTGAGCATCCTCAGCAGAGACCGCGTGTGCACGGGGCTCTTTGTTGCCGCAGCTTTCTCTTGGACGATTATGAGACTCATTTATGTAGCTGTTGATGTATTAAAATCGTTGGGTTGCCTGGAGCTATGGATAAGCACTCCTTGTTTGACATAGATCTGAATAAATAGAGGAGCATTATTAATGGCTACAGCTTTAAAAGCAAACACCCAGAGATGCACTTAAATAAGGGGAGGAAAATCAAGGTTGCATCATGTTGCTAGAAGCCAATTGCTCTCTTTTCTAAAACGTTTCTCCGTAGGACACAGATAATTTTTTTTGACTCACTCAGAGTTTGAGCATCCAGAAAGTGTCAGGGCTGTTCCAGGATTCTTTCGACAGCATCCCAAATGGCATTAGCAGACGGTTACAGTGTTCTCCTGCCCAGCATATCCTGTTTCCCCGATGGACTCATGTTTGACGGGGCGGCTTTTTGGAAGGAATCTTTCTGTGTGTCTGGAGAACTCTGTCCCTGCTGAGGGAGGAACCGGTGTTCTGCGGCTTTTCAAACCGCATCATTTCACTGTCTCGAGAAGAGTGACTGTCCCTGGGCTTGTCCATGTGTGTGAGTGCAAGTGTGTCTGTGGATGAGTGCCAAGGGTCACCAGGAGAAGAAGGAAGCAGCTGTCATGCCGCTAATCCTTTAGGTGCCCAACTGTGGCTGGCACAAAGAAGTCTCTAAATGCATAGCTAGTTTCCTAACTGGCAGTTCCAAACTAGTCTGTGCACTCTGCCACCCCTGTTGCCCCCCTTCTTCCATCTCTGTGCCACCTCCTCCTTCTCCTCCCCAGCTTGCCCAGGCTTGGAGCCAGAAGCTTCCACCCGGCTCTTGCTCATAGCCTCACTGTTTGCTCCTCAGCCCAGCCAGGAACTGGTTGTTATTTGTTTTGGACCTGAAGGGTGCAGATTCAAGCAGGGCTGTGACCAAGGACAAGTTGTCCTGCTTCCACATGCAGACCTGAAGCAGGGGTTGGGGTCTGCAGGTTGGGCTGAGAGGTGACAGCTGGTGTCCCTCTGCTCTTGCTGCAGAAAGATTGATGCTTTTGCTACCATTTGTGCCCTGAGCCAACAACCTCCATCTTTGAATAGAGGAACCACTGCCAACTGCCTCTTGCAGGAGCCAGGCACTCTCTACTCAGATCTCCAAGCTCAGAAAAACCCATGTGGTGACATTTGGGATGTGGGACTGAGAAGTGCCTGCCCATCTTCCTTACAGAGCTGCAGCAATGCTCCCTGTGCTGCAAGCATGTCCTGCCTTGGCAAGTTCAATGGCCTCATCCCTGCACACACCTCAGTGCTGCTGTTGTGTCAGCAGAAGCCTGTAGGACAAACCTGCCTGGAGGCTGCTGTTTCTGTGAGCATCCACAGCACCATCTGCTGTGTCCTGGGGACAGGCTGAGACTCTCAGCCCTCCCATGGCACCTAAGGCTGGAGCACAGCTGGATGCAGACAGAGATGCTAAAGCTGGTCCAAAGGGGATGTATTTGATGAGACCCCTCCTGCTCCTCATCAGCTTTGGTCTTGGTTGTTGTGGCTCACCTAAGCAACAACCTGACTGGGTGAAGCAGAGAGGTCCCTTGGCACAGCCACATGGAAGGTGTATTTTAGCTATTTAAGCCCTCAGAAGGGGCTTTGAGGCTCCTTTCTGGGACACTTCAGTCCCCTGGTTGAGGTCTGGTGGCTCTCTGGAGAGTGGAAACAGGACAGGTTTTGTTTTTGGGTGCTTAACTGGCCCCTTCAAGTGGCTGAGCTCCTTCCCTTGCGGTTGTTTTTACAGCCATTACATCTGTAGGTGGATGAATTGTTCTCTTCCTCACCTGGTGCTTCTCCTGTGGGCTGGGAGGGGTTTGGCTGGTGTGCTCCTGTTTGTTTGCCCCGGGGAAGTGGTGAGCTTTCGCCTGTGGTGAGGAGGGTGCAGGCATGGCAGTGCTGTGGCCACTTTCAGAGCCAGAGGTCCTCAAGGGCTCCTAAGAGCACCTCGGTCTTCTGGAAACATGTCCTTTGGTGTTGCACGGGCTGCTGCCACGAGCAGGGATGGTTCTGCAGCCCAGCCCTTTGCCTCACAAAGGGCCTTCCTGTGAGATGCAACCCTGCATCCGAGTGGCTGCAGGAGAGTCACCAACCCAGCCCAACGTGGGCATCTCCCTGTGAGCAGCCATAGCTGTGGCATCTGGTTTACTGAGCAAAAGTCATTGTCCCTGCTCCCACCATCCTTGAAGCACTGATGTTTTGTCCAAGCAGCAGCTTTTCCTTGTGAGGCCAGAGACCCCACAGGCCAGAGACCACGTGCAGAGGTGCAACATGCAGCAGAAACAAAGGAAGGGAAGAGTGAAAGAAGACAAAAGAGCTAGTGGGAGGTGTGTATGCATGTGAGTTGGCCCCTGCTCAGCTGCTGCTCTGATTCTGACAAAATGTGAACTGGCAGGAGTACATGGCACCTCCAGCAGCACTCTGTTGTGAACAGGAGCTCCTGTGGTACCTTCAACCCACGGTGGCCTTATCACCAGCATCCTCACCAGGCTCTGGGGGCTTTTGCAATGCACCACCTCCAACCACCTAAAACCTGGGTGTCCTAAATAACTCCTTTCCCATGACCAGTCCCCTGTCAACCTGTGGGAGGACTCCCAAGGAGAGGGAACAGATCTGGCTTTCATCCACGTGTCACTAAACACTACTCGCATCCCTCTCGGCAGGCAGCCACTTTCCACCTTCTTCACTGCGTGCCTCGCCATGTGTGCTGGGGTGCCTGTGGTGTGAGGCTCTCACTCCTGAAGTTCCTCACATGGACAAGCAAAACTCTGTGGTATCAGGGTGAAAGTGTTTATTTAACTGTGGTTAACTTGCAGACTTCCACTACGGAGAGGAGCTCTGGAAAGTGCTGAAGGAGACAGAAGCGTTAAAAAATATAGAGAGAGAAGGAGTGAAAGGGCAAGCTGGGCTGCTCAGACTCCACAACCATCTCCAAAGCAGCAAACCAGAGATGGATAAAGTATTGCCAGGGAGGCAGGGGGAAGGAACGGCAGCATCGTCTCTTGTTTAAGCAAAGAAACTCTAATGGAAGGAGATGAAGTGCCAGGGAATTCATATCCCTCTGCGGCAAATGTTGGATCCCTCCCTTCCTCTCCAAAAAAGCAAGTTGCTGCTGGCTAGCTAACGACTAGAAGAACCCAGTCCAAACCCTAATCTAGTCACTTGTGCCAATAAGTGCATCTGTCGATGTGTTGGTGTTGATCCTCCTTCAGTAGATGCCACATGCTCGTTTCTTTACACAAGATGGGCTGGAAGGGCCATTAACTAGATTAGAAATTCTAAGGCACAGTTAAAACCCATGTTGCTGCTTTGCTTTAATCTTCTCTCCTTTAGCTCCCAGGCTTGTTTTCTCCCCGGCCTGACACAGTCCTGAGCTGTTTGGCGGTGGTAGGGAATCGTTACACAACTGGGGCTGGTTTCTGTGTAACATCATGCATTACCTTGGCAGAAATGAGCAAGTCAGGGAGGCTTTCCAAAGAGAGGAGCAACCCCACCAACTAGCAAAACAGTAGCTGCCTTTACCACCTGTGGGGGAGAAGGTTTAAGTGTTGGAGCTGTGCAACCAAAATGATGACTGATAACATCCTTACTGTGCAGCTGACTCATGCCCTAGCAGCCCAGATGAGGGTTTCTGTGCCAGCAGCCAGGATGGCTGAATGTCCCCATTCCCACATAGACCATGGCTCTGGGGAAATCACTGCTCTGCTCACTCCTGCAGAAAGGGTTGTGCTTTTCATAAATCATATAATTATTTAGGCTGAAAAAGACCTTCAAGATCATCAGGTTCAACCATTAGCCCGACTGTCCCAACCCCACCGCTAAACCCTGTCTCTAAGCTCCAGATCTACATGACTTTGAAACACATCCAGGGATGGCGACTCAGCCTCCAACCTGGGTAGCCTGTTCCAAGGCCTGTTGACCCTTTTCATGAAGAAGTTTCCTCTCATGTCCAACCTAAACTTCCCCTGGTGCAATTTCCTCTTGCCCTATCCCTGCTACTTGTGAGAAGAGACCACCCCCACCACTCTACACCCACCTTTCAGGTAGTTATAGACAGCAATGAGCTCTCCCCTCAGCCTCCTTTTATTCAGACTAACCAGTCCCAGTTCCCTCAGCTGCTCCTCATGAGGTTTGTTCTGCAGCCCCTTCACCAGCCTTGGTGCCCTTTTCCTGACCCACTCGGGCACCTTGGTGTCTCCCTTGTATTGAGGTGTCCAAAACTGAACCCGGTACTCAAGGTGTGGCCTCACCAGTGCCCAGTACTTCTCTTCCATAATGCTTTTGCTCCCTCAGCTCTCCTCACACAGCCTGACTCTCCCCATCCCACTCAAGCAAGGGATGTTCAGGCAGTCCCTGCCCTGCAGCAACATGGTAGACAATGTGGCTTTGGCTGGCCCGCCTTGGCTGGTACCCGCACCCTGGGGGCAAGGAGGGCCCGGGAGGAGCAGAACCATTTGGAGCATTCCTGATGTCCTAAGCAACATCTGATAACTCAGCCTGTTTTCTGAATTGCTGCTTAATTGCTGCACACTGTAGGAATGCAGTGGGAATTTTACGGAGGACATAACATATTCTAAAATTACTTTCTTTATTCCTTGGGTAAGTGTTTTCCTCATGCAGAACCGCAATTATTACTATTATTAATGTCCTCACCGGCCCTTGTGCTAGTTCTGAATCTTTATAGCTGCTGTCATTACACAAGATGTAGGTGCAGACCAGATCCTGGCTGACCTGAATTAGACACAGCAGAGTTTGGGGATTCGATTGTGCACGGGCTGGGGCATCAGGATATTTTTGTATTGTCTCCTGTGCTTATCGAGCTGCAAATCCCTCATCATTGCTGCCTACAGAACGTAGCAGGAAAACACTTCCCTGCTGTAGAAAATTAGATCATAATTGCCCCATTAATCCCTGTGGGGTTTTAGAACTGAAGGCTCTAGTGTCCTAGCGTTTCTATAGGACCCTACTTGCTTATCCTTTTAAAACACTTAAAGATTTTTCCATATGGTTATGTTTAGGGTGCATTACGGAGGTCTTTCATCTTCCTCTGAAGCACAGGATGAAATATGGGTCGCTGCTAGAATAAAGCAGCGAGGCTTTGCGAGCCGGTGCTGTGCTGCATCTGATATGGCAACCTTGTCCTTTTGGGAGCGCGGTGGCTTGGTGGGGTTGCTTTAAAATTGGAGCTAGGTGCATGTGATACTTTTTGGGGTGAAAGAACAAGAGCTTTCGCTCCCCTCGCCACGGAGTGCCAGTCGGCTTTAAAATTAATGCCAACTGACACGGAAGAGGGAAGGTAATGAAAGGAGCATTTCTTCCCCAGGAACAGCCCCGCTCTCCTGCCTTTTCCGCAAGCACTAGACGTCTGTCAGTTTTGGCACCAGGAAACATTAAGAACCAGTAGTTTTTGGAATACCACGAATTCTTCCCCGTCTTTAAATGTAGCCTCACAGCAATGCAGAGGCTGTAAAATGGGTGAAGGAGAATCGAGTCAACATTCTTCATCAGAGAGTGCTTATGGCTGTTAAGGAAACATCCAAAACACGCTCTGTGTGTTTCTGGGGAAGGCTAGAACGAGGGGGAAGGCACTGGAAGCTGAGGAGAAGCCTGGAGCTGAGGAACAGGGGTTGAATTTCCCGCTGTCCCAAATTCACTCCAGCTCCCCAGCAGATTCCAGGAGGTGCCTGTGGTCCTTTTTTTTCCTCAAAACACTGAGTACCTGACCTAGTCACTGATTTGGAGCAGAATAAACTGTGGTAAGTCAGGCTCCTAGCACAGAGAATAAAGACGTTTAGCATGAGCACAGGCTATCTCAGGAGGTGCCTTTCCCAGCTGTAAAAAGGGGGGATGGCTACGTTATAAAAGAGAAGGTTTAATCATGGAGGGGTGGTTTTTGTAAACTGCTTTGAAGCTTTGGATTGAGGAAGCCATTAGAGGAGTATAAATTGCTCTTTATGTTTTATTTTATTTACTGCCTCATTTTCAAATAATGAAATTCTGAACGCACCTCCTCACTAGCTGCTGAGAAATAAGAGAATGCAGGAGGATTCTTAATGACACTAATAAACCCAGCTGAACACTTCAGCAATGATTTTTCTTCTCTTTTTTATCCTCACGGAAGTACCATTTTATTAATACAAATGGTGTTTATAGGATCGCTTCGGTTGCCACGCAGTTCTGCTTGGAAAAATATACCGACCAAATTATCGTGTTCAAGAAGATCCCTTTATATCTGGTTGTGGCAGAGCCCTCCATTCCAGAGTTTCATTTTGTAATGACTTGTTTGTCTCGGTTTGGACAGTCTAATTTATATTCCCAAGTATAAACAATTAGGAAAACACAGTAATTTGAGCTATATTATAGTAATGTAAGGAATTAGGGTGACATGGTTCTAATGAAAGTGCCATGTGTTAACGCAGGTTATAGTAAGTTTCATGCGAGTGGAAACCTCAACTAGTGGAAAAAATGCAAATATACTGGTGGTCTGCTCTGCAGCTTTGAGGACTTTCTTTCTCTACTAGGAAAGAGATGCAAACCTTGCCGGATGGCCTAGAGCGGCCCTTTCTGCTGCTCTGCCCTGCCATGCTGAGCTCAGGAGTGCTCAGCAATTTGATTTCCGTGTGTTTAATGTGGTGGGTGCCCACTGGTCAGTTTCTGCTATCCCCTTTGATAGCAGGAGGTTGCCCAGGCAAATTAATTGCTGGGGTTATTGGCGTGAGTTGGTGTGGTGTTGCTGCTGGGGTTTGACTGGTCTCTGTCCCATTGACCAAACATGCTGATTGTGGGTCCCACCAAGCAGAAGGGACTTCCCTACCTTGCTTTGGAGAAGAGCTAGGCACAGGGTAGGAAAAGGTATGGGAAGGGTTGGATGTAAATTGAGTTAACTGAGATTTGTTGGATGTGGTGTGATGCTCTGAGCAGCCAGAGCCCAGGTGGAGCCCCACGTGGAATAGTCCCTGCAGAGACCACGCTTCTCCCTGCTTTTCCTGGAAAACCAGAATCTGTGACACTGTGCAAAGTGTCCTCTCATTTAGGCATTGTCTGGAGCAGCTTTTTGGAGAGTGAGGGAACTCTCTGTGCGTTAGCTGGAACAACTCGGCTGCTAAACGTACACCGGGCTCCCTCCTTCCTCTGGACCACTCCCTCCAGTCTGGCTCCTAGTGCTTCCAGCCTTCAGAATATTCAAATAACTCCATTTGTCCTCACAGGACCCCTGTACAAGGGATAGAGGGATGGGTAAATCCTTCGTTTACCAATTGGGAGGCTGAAAATTAATCTCCCATCCCTAATCTACAGTGAGACTTCAGCACACCCGGCGTGCTCAGAGCACGCTGCACACGTGTCCGCGCGGACGGGAGCACATGTGCGTGTCTGGGTGTCTGGGTGCTGATATAACTGTGTATTTATGGATCCTTCAGGCTATGTGGGTACTGTGGGTTCAAATGAAACTTGCTTTTGGTTTCCCTCACATAAAGCTCACCTGTTAGTCTGGCACAGGCTGAGAGAACTGGGGTTGTTCAACCTGAAGAGAAGACTCCAGGGGTCCTTATAGCAACCTTCCAACACCTGGAAGCTGCTCATAGGAGGGCTGGGGAAGAACTGTTCAAAAGGGCATGCAACAGTAGGACGAGACGGGGATGGTTTTAAGCTGGAAAAGGGCAGATTTAGACTGGACTTCAGGAATGAGTTATTTAACCTGAGAGTGGTGGGTCACTGGAACAGGCTGCCTAGAGAAGTGGTGAAGGCCCCATCCCTGGAGACATTCAAGGTCAGGCTTGATGGGCCCATGCGCAATCTGCTCTAGTTAGAGATGTCCCTGCTTCTTGTAGGGGTGGCACTAAGTGATCTTTTGATGTCCCTTCTAACCAAATGTGTTCTGTGAGTCTATGGTTCTAAGGTGTTTTTAAGGGAGATATCTCTCCATTGGGCTTGGTGAGCGGGGAGGAGGGACAGACACCATGCAGTGGTGTCTGCAGCTGGGTGCTGCACATGGACATGGCACGAGGCTACCCACTTGGTGGTCACAGCCAGAGGCATGGCCATGTACAGTTACCCTGTGCACCTCCCGCAGGGCGCAGAGAACCGACAGCACCACTGCCTTGGGGCCCTTCGGGGAGCATCTGCTGCGTCCTGAGCTGCCGACCGGCTTTTCCTGAAAGCGAACTAGAAGCCCCAAAGGATGTCGCATGGAACTTGTAAACCCAAGTCAGGCCTCTTTGTCTTGTGCTGCTTGTTTTCATTTTGCTGCGGGCTGTCAGGAAAGGAGTTTGTGATTAAAACCGAAAGCTGCCTTGGAGCAGCTGCCAGGCTGGGGAGTGTCAGCGGGGAGATCCAAGGGGGTTAGCCAGCTCCAAGCGCCTTGTTTTTCCCCCGCTCAGATCCACGTGGAGGATCTATTCCCAGATCTAATCAGCATTTGGACTTGCAACGGGGCGAGCGCTAGCGCTGCCACTGAAGCCTGGGAGGAGGCAGCCCTCGCGCGCTTTAGCTCCGCGCAGCTGTGTGTAAGGAAGGGCTGGGTCTGATTTAACGGATTTACCAAAACGCGCGGGTTTGTGGTGAAAAGTCAGTACAACAGGTCTTTGTGAGCTGCGGATCCGTAACATGCAAGTCAGCCAGCGCGCTAGCTGCGGCTGCCGCTACGGGAGGACTCGCCTTGCGGGGGGATGTACGCGGCGAGTTTCGCGCAGCGTGTGGCAACGCGCGTACAGAGCCGCCGCCTCCCTCCCCTGCAGCCGCAGGGCAGGAGCGAGGGGCAGCTCCCCGCACAGGCTGCCCCGCGCTTCCTCCCCGGGGTGCTGAGCTCCAGCCGTCAGTACTCGGGGTGGGGGGAAATGGCTTTTGGCTGTGCCCGAGCCCTCCAGTCGGTGCTGCCCTGCAAGCTCTGTGCTGAATGGGAACGGTTTGCTCTCCCCCAGCGCTCCGCTTACAGGCTGGGTTTCCTGCCCTCCTGCTAGTGCCTCCACCTACCCAGACAGCTCTGACACTTCAGGCTCACGGATCAGCTATTTTCTGCCACGGCTCTTCTAGCGAAGGTTTTACATGTCGGCGCAGCAGCTGACTAAGCAGGAACCCTGTGAGCGACACAAATGGGTGTCGGGATGTTCTAGTTATTTATTTATTTTTATCCCGCAGCCAGACGAGGCTCCATCTCGAAACGTTGAGGCATCTCTCCGTGCCGTGCGAGCAGCCTGCTCGGTGACAGGGCTGGCGTCCAGCCTCGCTCCGGGAGCTGGGAAGGCGAAGCCCTGCCGAGCCCCCGATGAGGCAAAAAGGTGCAGAGACATTTCAAACGCTACCTAAAGAGAGGAGGGCATGCGATTTGCAGAGTGCAACAACCACAGGAAGATGCGACTCAGCTTTGAAAGCAGTTGTCTTACGCAGAAGTGGTTAATTACATCACAGAGAGGGTACAGAGGTACCAGAAATACAAAGGACAAAGCAATCTTCCTATCAGACAGCCCATCTTTTCAGAATGTCTCAAAGTGGGGCATCTTGGGACACCACAGCCAAGCTGGAACCAGCCACTCATATATATAGATAGATTCCCTCCCCTGTGCTAAATTAATTCCATAGCCAGGGCAGTGCAGCCATTCAGAACACATTTCCAGGGTGCTTTTGGTTTTCATGCTCACTTTGGCAAATTACTTCCAATATATCTCAAGAAACGAACCAGCTCTGTCTTCAGTTAGTGATGGATGTACCTTAAAACATTCAACGCACTTGAAAAGTTCTGGTGTCTTTGGTCTGATCTTTGGCCAAACTAGCCTTACTGGAGTCTCTGTTTTATTCAGAGACCAGTGTTAAAAACATCTGTAGGCTTCCATTTTAGCCCTGCTAATCGCCGGTCATCTATCCTAAGTGGGTCTTCAGTCTCACCACACAGGGCAGGTGGGGACAAAAACCTGAGGCACAAGCTTCTGCAGATTTTAGGAACTGGGGAAATTTATGTTATTGGTACAGTTTCCATTATGAGGTTATTAATTGCTTCCTTGCCCAATGGCTGTTACTTAAGGACAAAGGGGTCAGGGTACAGGCCACTGATGAGATACTCTCCTGGATAGGAGCTGCTTGGGCTGGGAGACCATGTTCCCTCCTGCCTGGAGAAAAGCGAGAAAGGGAAAAGGAATGGACAGTGATTCACAAAAGAAACAGCAAAGATGCTAAATGTCTTCCTGAGGACTTGGGAATGAAAAAGGAGGACATAGATGCTCAGGGAAGTACTGGTGATGAGAGGAAATGAGTAGGATGGGCTTTGTAGGAGATGAAGGCTGGTTCAATGGCAAGACAGAGCAAGATTATAGTCTGGTCTGTGTGCCTGAAGATGAAAGGAGTGGGAGGAATAGTGACTCCATGTGAGGGTAGTTCTTCAGCGGGGTGGTCGTTCCTCGTGCTTTGCCTTTGAAGAGGCACACATTTCCAAGTGTGTCTGCCTCTGTCTCCAAGCTTACTGGCACCCTGGTTTGCAAAGCAAAAAGACTGAAGCATCCCTTGATTCTGGGAGGAGGTGGCATCGCTGTTATTCACGAGGGGCCTCAGGGGTGAATTTTTTGTCTGTGAGAAGTGTTGGCAAGGCAGTTCTGCAAAAGCAAAACCTTTATTCTTTGCACTTGGTACCATGCACGTGGCCAGGGGAAGGTTTGCCTTCAGAGCGTGGGTAAGCGAGAGGGATGTTCAGCCCCAGAGCTGCTAGTGAACGGGTCAATAAGCCCACGGACGTGCTGGTGTCTTTCATGCCATGCCTGGAAACCACTGCTGAATGTAGCGCAGTGCTGACGCGCGAGCCGATCGATTTCTCTGAATGCCATGCCAAGCAGATGAGAAGCCTTTGTCAGCCAGTTTGGGTCAAGTCCGTCACCCGATCCCTGACCTATAGCTCATGGGAGGGGAGTACAAAGGATGAAGTCATCAGAAAAGTGCAGAGGTCTTGTGCCCTTGGAGGAGAGCGGTGGATGTGCAAGGGGAACAATATATTCAAAATAAGTCAATAAATCAAAGATGCCAGCCCTGGGCAGATGTGCTGCTGTGCTGATTCTGCTGCCCACGCAGCCGTGCAGCAGAGCAAGGTTTGGCTGATGGCTTGGTGGGGGGGCTTTCATGCTGTAGGTTTGAAATGTACCGTCGCTGCTGGGGCATCAGAGGCCAATGAGCTTGTGGTGCCATGTGCCTTTGCTCCCCTGCCCCAGAGCACAAAAGCCTTCAGAGGGAGAAGATCGAGTGGTGTGGCAGGCAAGCAGAGAGAAAGAAGGGGGATGATGGTGTTACAGCTATTCACTGTATGGAAGTGGTTCTTTCTGCTATGTTTGGGTTTCGTTTTCCCCAGGCCTTCCTCTGATCTCTTAATCTCAGAGGATGTGGGTCAGGCTCATCCATACGTTCAAGAGGACATGTCAACTGCTGCATGGGGATAAGAAGCCTTCAGTCTAATCTAAACACAAGGGAGAACTTTTTCGTGGTGAGGGTAACAGAGAGGTTGCTCAGAGAGGTTGTGGAGTCTCTTGCTCTGGAGACATTCCAGACCCTCCTGGATGTGTTCCTGTGGGATCTGCTCTAGCAGATCCTGCTCTAGCAGGGTGGTTAGACTGTATCATCTCCATAGATTCCTTCCAACCACTACCAGTCATGGTAGTGAAACGTCACAGTCTGCCCACTCCAGCAAGGAGCATCAGTGCTTCTAGAACCATGAGAAAGTCCCAGATCCCAAAACCAGCATTGCTGGGCACTGTGGTGGAATTTTGGCTTTTTCATTTCGTTCTTTGTATCTCCACGCTGTTCCCAGTATTTGTGAGATGCTGGGAAGGCTGGATGTTCTTGTCTCTGTGGTTTGGACAGGGCAGAGTACTCATCTGGCGCAGAAACTCAGGATGCTAATTGCGGGTTGGTAGGCTCTCCAGTAGGGCATGCTGACCACTGCGTGCCCAGCAACGCCGGTTGCTTTTTCTGGCCTGGCCTTTCAGCTCCATGCCTTGGTGTGTTAGCAAGTGAGATGGGCAACTTTCTGAACAGTGAGAAAGCAGAGATGCGCAGAGACCATTAGTGGCGAGTTCATCTGGAGAGCTGGAAAATTAAATGAGCGGCGTCTAAGACGAGTGATTTAGGAGTGCAGGGCCAGCAAGAAGTCAAGGCTATGGGTAGATAAATGGAGCATCAATTTGAGGTAAATTGCAGCGTAACAGCTCTGTGCACACACGTGTTGTGGGATTTTAAGAGCAGGGCAAGTTTAACCCTTGTACCTCAGGGCTAGACACTGTTGTGGCTGGACTCGGGAACTCTCATAGGTTGCAGTGACTTTGTGGCATTTTAAAGATGGGACAGTTTTAGATCTCACCACAGGCTGATCCAATTATGTCTCCTGGGGTCTTGTGTAGGAACTGGAGAAATATAGTGAGGAGCCAAGAAGGGTCTGGAGAGTGAAAGCTCAGAGATGGGTGAATGGGAACAGGAGGTAGGAGGTGTCTGTGGGTCTCCATGGTGGTGGAGGGTAGAAGCCACAAGGATGTGTCAGGATGACATTGTCAAACTGATGAGGCTGTGTTCAGGCCAGGAATAGAAAAGCCAAGGCTGAGCAGCGCCTGCCCCAGCATCAGTGCAGCCCCAAGCTGCTTTGTGGAGGAGGCTTTGGCCTCCTTTGTACCAGCAGCCCTGGGTGACCAGCCCTTCCACAGCTACATCATAAGAGTCTGTTTGGCTTGTGCCAGCTCTCTGTGGGTCAGTGTCTGTAGGTTGGGGCCACAGTCTGCTCTGCCCATGGGTGTGTTTGCCAGATTTCACAGAATAATCTGGGTCCTTTCAAGGTCATGTAGTCCTACCTGCCCCTGCAGTGAGCACAGACATTGTCAGCTAGAGCAGGTTGCTCAGAGCCCCATCCAAACTGACCTTGAATGTCTCTGGGGTTGGGGCAGTGACACTCCCATGGGCCAGTGTTTCACCACCCTCATTGTAAATAGTGTCTTCCTTATATCTAGCACATGTCCAGCTTTTCATCTATCGTTACCTCCAAGTCCTTCTCCACAGAGGTCCTCTCAATCTCTTCATCCCCTGGTCTGTATTGTTGCTGCCAGTCCTTGCTGAAGAGGTGCTGGGAGCTTTCCCCCTGTGGTGGGACGTTTGCCTTGCTGATTCTGTGAAAAGATGCAGGGATCCCAAACCTGACTCTTCCCTAAACTGTCTGAATATCTTGAGATGAGGAAATGTGGAGTGTGTGTCCTGCACGAGCTGTTGTCAGCCACCCACTGACTCCTTGGGTGCTCCATCAGATCCGTTCACCCCCTGCTAGCCAACGGCAAAACCCAGAGTCACCAGCTGGGAAAAGCAGCGCTGTGCTTGCTCTGACAGCTCGCAGAGAGCAGGAGCTCACCTTGGAGAAGGCTAGCATGGCTAGCTGCTAAGCCAAGTCAATGTGCAGGTAGAAGATTGTGTCTGTGAGCTTCTGTTGGGCCAAAATTGTGTTGTCAAATGACTTGGCAGTCATCAGATCTGATCCACCCACAGCCCTCTTCTCTGTGGAGGGGCTGCTGCTTGACTGGGACTCGTTCTCCCCCAGCCTCCAGCAGCCTGGGGATTCACCAGCTCTCCCATGGTTGATGAACCAAAGTGTTGGCTGGAGCAGGAGCTTCTCAATGTAGTTTGAAGTTTCAGTGGTTGTCGGGAGCCCTGTGGAGGGAGGGAGTTGTAGTGGGATGAGCAGTTGCTGTTCCTCACCGCTAACAGCAATCACAACAGGTTTTTGTGGCTGTCAAGATGCCCAGAGCAGAGGGTGGGCCCCTTGGAATTAGCAGCAATAGATGTATTTTTTTTTCATGCTGAAGGGAACAAAATGGTCTTTCCAGCCAGCAACCTTTGCTTCTGTTGCCATGATCTGTCCTCCTCCCAGGGAAGCTCTTGCTTTGGGAAGGACTCATCAGCCCTGCAGAGTGTGAAGGGCTGCTTGCAAAAAAGACACCGCGCACACAAAACCCCCAAACAACCCGAAGCAAAAAGCAGCTGCTGGCAGCAAGAGCCAGGCTGATGTGGAGATGAAAGCATTTGTGCAGAGCAGAGGTGGAGAATATTGGCTCTGGGAGTGGGCGGAAGTGTCCTCATGAATGAGCAGCCGATGCAGCGCTGCCTCGAATAACAAAGAGGGAAGGAGGGCGTCGGGATTTGATAGTACAGGCTTTGGAAAAAATGAGGAGCTGAGGAGAGAAGGAAATCATGGCTAATTTAAAGCTGCCTTGGAGAAGCAGGTGGGAGGAAGACCTTGAACATTTGCTGCTCTGTGATTTGAAAGTAAGGAAATGGAAAAACAAGGGCTGGAAGGCAGACCAAGGGAGGGCTCGTCTCCTGCTTGCTCGTTGAAAGGAACAATAATAACTCTTACAGAGAACATTAGGGTTTTTCTGAGAAAATGAAGAACTCCTGGAGTGAACTGTCCAAAGGGAAGGGCTGAGAAAAGAGGGTGAAGCCAGTGGCTCCCAGAAGGATGATAATGACATGGCTGCACTGAAACATTCACTCTTTGCCTGCCTGTATCCTCAAAGCCCACATCAAGAAATGCGGGCAACCCTTCTTGGGCAGCTTGGAGTTACGCTGTCAGGTGGGGTGTAACGGGGGTAGCAACAGCCAGAGGAGCTTTGTCAACTCTCCCTTCTGGGCTTTGGATTCTCCCCGGATTTGCCTTTTCCTTTGCAAGTTTGACTCGGCAGAGGTGACAAGGCACATGTGACAGGGGCACTGTGCTCCTCCTGAAAAGTTGCCCGAGCCTGTATCTCACATTTTATACAAAGAGAGCGGGAGCCATCCAGAAAAAACATGTGCGAGCAGCCAATACAATCAGTTTCAATATATTCTTCTCTTCCCAAAAAAAGCCCCTGAACATCTCTCCAAAATAATCAGAGCTGTTAAATAACACTTATTCTGTGCAGAGGAAGTACAGCACGATGGAACCATCAACCCGTGCCAAGGAAAACACTTAAGACTTGCTTGGCCGGTAACAATGGACCAAACCAAAGGAAATGGGAGGCTGTGGTGCCCGGGGGCTGTGCTGGGGAAGCAGGATCCAGGGAGGGGAGGGTGGGCGCGGGGCAGTCATGCTGTGCATCCAGAGAACTTGCTGGCGTGCTCTCCCAAAACGTTGTCTCCCCGTGGCCAGCCCGGTTCAGGTCATGCAAGCAGAGCATCGTCACTGTGCAGCAGGCTCATGGCGATTGATGGAATCGCAGGGAAGAATTTAGATTTTACTTGCAAGAGTGACTACATCTGTCTTTTTATTTTTGCTTTCAGGACTATCAGTGTTCATCAGCCCAGGCTGGGTAATGACTTGTCCCAGGACGGGCAGGCAGGGAAGCAAAGCAGCCTGCTTACCAGAGGCTGTTGGATGGAGCCTCTGCAGAGGCAGATGATATCCTGAGCTGCCACAATGCAGCATCACGGCACTCACGCAGAGAGCTTCACAAGTGCGTGATGCATCATGCAGAGAGCCCCCACGTGACAAGCACGCCGCTTGCATTCGTAAGTGTCACTTCAAAAAGGAGTAGTGTTTGGCCTGAACGCTTTGTGTTAGCTGTGCACGCCTGCTGATGGGAGGGGAGGGCTGCGACCGTGACGGAGATGTTGTATGTGCAAAGAGATTTAATGAACCTCTCAAAGCTCACAGTCATTTTCTTGTACTTTTCATGGAGCAGGAGGTGAAACATGTAGGTTTGATTAGTGTTGCCGCATCTGTTCTGATAAAAGACATTTTAGCTGTGTCTTCCCGTCCTCACACAAGGAGACATTTTAGCTCCTCTGTGTCTTGTCTCTGCCTCTGCACATGAAACAGATATTTCCCTCTTATAGGTCTGTCTGTTAAGGTATTTATCTTTGATCTTCAGGTGCCTTCAGCCATCCCCAGTCTCCAGCACTGCTGTTCCTGTCTATTGGCTGTGTGTGAGGTAGCCCCACAACCCCCAGGCAATTGTCCACATAGCGGCAAGCAGCTGCAGCAGGGCTCCCTGCTGGGCTCTTGCATCCCATCTTCTGGACTGCATGAGATCCTCACATGCAGGAGGATGCAAGTGGGATCTATCCTGGTGCTTAGTTAGAAAGGGGGGCACTTACAGGAACTGGTATAGGGATGTGGTGGTTGCCGCTGCTTGCAGAGAGCAGGACAAGAAAGCAACACTGGGAGAGCCAGTATCACAGCCAGTATGGGGACAGTCCCTGATGTTCTGGAGGTAGGAGCAGGATGGAAGGAATGGCTGAAACGCCAGCTGCTGACAGCCTTGTTTTGGTCCGTGTCCTGCTGAAGTAAAAGGAATATTGCTTCAGGAGAAAAACTGGAAAAGGATCTGGGGATTTGGCAGTGGGAGAGGTTCTGTCTTCTTGCTGTTTATTCTCCAAGCGGAGCCCTAACCTGCTGTTTGTGACTTCATGATCATTTCCAGAGCCCGTGCTAATGATGTCATACCCAGGGGATTGTGGCTTCAGGTGGGAAATGAACAGCAGGAGCAGATGAACTCTTTAATAAACAAAGTTCCCGTTTCCATGCAAATGCCTTTAGAAAGAAGGGATGAGGGGTGTGAGCAGTGCAGAAATTTATGGTATAGAAGCAGCCCTGTTTGGAAACAGACTTTTTATGAGTTTTCCAAGAGGCGCCAGCTGCTCTTTAATGTTTTCATTTAAGAGTTTTATGTAGGAAAGCTCGAGCCTGTGTAAACAGCAAGAGACAAAGTTGCAGGAATTGTTGCTAACGGTGAACCTCACAGGCTGAGGGTTTGGCTCGGAAAAGACAGGGAGTGTTGATGTTTATTCAGCGTGCGGGTTTTTCGTGGGGCTGGATGACGCCTCTGACATCCCGGTTGTTCTCTGGGTTCTACCCATGCCCCTCACTCTTATGACAACCCCAAAGCCTCCTTCTTCCTCCCAAGTTCTGGGAGAAGGTGGCACAAATGGATGGGAAACCAACCAGCCCTTCCTCTGCTGGGCTGCAGCTTGTCATCTCCTGGAGAAGCTGCATGTCTCAGGACCTAAAGGAGCAAGCCCCAGGTTAGGAGATGGCCACGTCACCCCATTGCCCTGACCCTGGCCATGGCAGCAGGGTTGGCCAGGGTGCTTCTGCAGAGACATGACAGGAATGCACACCATCCCTCTCATCACCCTCTCCACCATGTGCTCTGGTACTCGCTGCCCTCAGCAACAGCCATTGCTGATCTGCATCCATTAATCTGCTATTTTGGGAGTGACTATTGTGGGCTCCAATTAATGCCATCGCTTTATTTTGTTGGAGAGAGTGCCGGCGCCTGGGCCACAAATAGCTGAGCTTGAGTTCTTCTGGCGGGCTCCCTGTGTTTGGCACCAGGCTCTCCAGGGTTGAAATGTGTGGCACCACAGCAGAAAATGCCCAAATGAGGTCCCTTTGGCGAGGTGAGCAGGAAGGAAGCTGGCAGGCGCACACCCAGCACGTCTCAAGGAACACCTGAGCAAGGATCCTTGGTGCTTGCTGCTCTCCATCTTGCTCTTGTGCTTTGCTGCAGCAGCTCGCTGTTTGCTCACCACCAGGAATACTCTGCATCGAGCCGGGCTGTTTCTGACAGGGTGACTGCCGATGACAGCTAAGATAACAAGAGGGTGTTTTGGGTTTTGCTTTTTTTTTTGTCTTCTTGAGAACGCCTCCAGTTCTATTAATAAAATCCTGACTGTGACTCGTCCTTCTGAGAACTCCTGGCCCTTTTTCACCCATTCGAATCTGTATTTTTAAGCTGCTGTAGGTGGATCGTCGACAATGGTTGTTATGCAAAGCCTGAGCGCTGGCAACAGGATCTTCTTGGAAACCTGCAATGAGTAATCGTTATATTTCTGACAGGTCTACAAGGAGGGAGGGAGGGCTGTTTTGCTCAAGATAGGTTGACAAAATAAGTGTCAATTCATGACAAACTAACTGCCAAAAATACTTGCATCAAACACTGGAAACAATTAGCCAGTGGTAGGAGAGAACATCTCAGAGGCTGGGGAGCACTGCGAGGACGCAGCCCCTCACTTGTAAACTGATCACGTCAACCTTTTTTCTTTTTATTTGAGTCAGGAGAAATGGTCACATCCTTTGTTCTCTGGTGTCACTTGTAGGTTTGCTGTTTGTTGTCTTTTTGTGACTCATGGGCAGTGGCCTATCATCTACTTGAAAGTGGAGCTACGATATGGAGCTGTTGGAGTGGGTCCAGAGGAGGGCCACAAGGATGATTAGAGGGCTGGAGCATCCCTCCTGTGAAGGCAGGCCAAGAAAATTGGCCTTGCTCAATCTGGAGAAGAAAAGGCTCTTCACCTCCAAGACCTTATAGCAACCTTCCAGTTGCTGTAAGGGGGTCACAGGAAAGCTGGAGAGGGACATTTTATGAGGGACTCTAGTGATAGGACAAGAGGGATGGTCCAAGTCAAAAGAAGTCAGATTCAGACTAGATCTTAGGAAGAAATTGCTCCCTTTGAGGGTGGTGAGGCTCTGGAACAGTTGCCCAAGGAGTTTGTGACTTCTCTGTCCCCAGAAGTGTTCAAGGCCAGGTTGGATGGGACTCTGGGCAACCTGGTCTGGTGAGAGGTGTCCCTGCCTATGGCATGTGCATGTTAACTAGATCTCGGAGGTCTCTTCCAACTTAAACAATCTGTGATTCTGTGTCTCTATGATTTCTCTGGCTTGTGTGACAATACTACTGATCACGTAAGACCTGATTAATATTTAATGTCACAGAGGTGTGAGATGACCATCAGGATTTGAGAAACTCTACTCAGTGCTAATCTGGACTAAAAAGGCTTCTAAACCCAGAGCTGAAGTGGCAGTCCTGTGGTTCAGTGGCCTGTCAGTAGGCAGATACTTTTGGAAAGAAATCTCTCTGAGTAATAGCTTCCTTGAAAAGAGACGCAGCTATTGATGGCTCCTTTTGTGGCCCGGCGTGCGGTGCAGTTTGCCGTTTGACCCAACACCGTCACATCCTACGCTGTCTGGAATCAGCAGGTCTGGCTTTGCGGGACCTGATTCCTGACCGCGATGAGCAGCTCCTGCAGTTGCAGAACCCACTGGCAGTAAATGGGATAAAGCAGCCAGCACAGCCCCGAGATGGCCCTTCAGCTTGGGGCTGCCTCTGCCTCTGACACCCAGGGCAGGTCTCCTGGAGGTTTGTAACAGCATCAACCCAAGTGGCACAGGCTTATCTCCATTCAGCCTCCAGGGTGCCAAGCACTCTGCTATCACAGCCCCAGTCCTCCCCAGAGCAGAGCAGCATTTAGCAGAGAGCTGGAGGTGTCTGTGCAGAACAGCTGCAGGGCTGTGATCCTGGAGCAGGCAGCCTCTGAAGGGCAGTGCCGATGCCATCTCTCACCCAACATCGCTGCTCTCTGTGAAGCACCCTGCGGTACTGTCAGCTCTCACACCCGAGTACCAGTAACAAGCCACATCTCTGCATCATGCTGGTAGTCACAAGGAGGCAACACCCAGGAGTCCACCAGCTGGAAAGCCCCATCTCTGTGCACAAGCATTGCTGCACCGCAGCTCGCAGATCTTCAGGAGCCAACCCACTCTGTGAACTGGTGTTTTCTGATGTCCCCATGCTCCTGCCCGTCTGCTAGTTCCATCTCTCCCCTCTCCAGTGAGTCAACAGCCATCTGTGCATGCTGGAAATCAAATGACTTCTGCTTTAAGAGGGCTTTTTGTCATTTATAATGAATCCCTCTGCATCACCCTATGTGGTACATAGTGATGTCCAAGATGAAATCGGGCAGAAAGAGTGTGATCTGAAGCCACCCACCGCAGCCTGGTATCACCTTTCCTTCTCAGCTGCGCCTCAGCAAGCCAGCCGAAACGAGGCAGCTTCCTCTGTGCTTGGTGCCAACCAGAATTCTCACTGAAGCAGAGGGAAGTTTTGTTTTTTCCCTAAATAGGAATGATTTGGCCCTTGGTGGCGCTCAGCTGGAAAGGATCCAGCACTTCTCCGCTCCTGTCAGAGATGCTCATAAATCAGGTCTGCTCCAGAAGTATTTTCCCTGGGTTTCATTCTCCATCCCACCATGCTGGTACAGTGAAAGGAAAAACTGGGCCCAGTGCTGTTGTGAATGTACAGATAACCACCCTCTTCCCAGGCAATCTTTGCTCTTAGTCCTTCTCTGTCTGTCTTTTTCGGGGGGAGGGAGAGTTTGTTTCATAGGGCTGCCTGGTTTTTTTTTTACCCTCCTCTCCCCTTCCATATGGGGAAGACTAAAGTGAAGAAACAACATTTTCAGAGAAGAAAGACTTGGAAAGGGTTGCTGTTTTCTGGGAGCCTGCTACAGCTGTTAATTTGTGGAAAACCTCAGCGGAAAGCAAGCAGTATGGCACCATCCCTTCACACGAGAGCTCAGCAGTGGCCCCGTTCCAGGCCGTGGCTGATTTAGGTCCTTGGCTCGCACAGGCAAAGCTTCGCGTAGTGTCATGCTTCCTTCTCTTTATATAGATAATGTTGATGCAGCTGTGGAAGGCTCTGATGTTCTTGCTTGTTTGTACGTGGAATTGTCGTCACTCCATCGGGCTGAAGCGCCGTGGAGCTGTTTGTCTTTGCTCGTTAGATGTTGGCGGCTGAGCCTGACACGGGCTGAGATGTTGCTTGAGAAAGCAGAAAAGGCTCCCTCTGTTCTTCTTTGTCTCCTTTGCAAGAGACAGATCCAAACTCACATCCACAAAGGCAGGAACACTGGGGAAATTTGGGGCTGAGCTTTGGGCTTTCTGTGCTTCCAGAGCACACACGGTCTTGTCCTCCTGCAGGCTTGGTTCCTCTCCAGCGTTTGTCAGGCGTAGCTGGTGGCCTGTCAAGATTTTGAGCGCTACACCGAGTGCTGCAACCTCTTTTCCTTGGATGGACATTTTGTTTGTGGAGAATGCAGCGCGGTGCTCAGTTGTCTGGGCAGAAGTGAGCGTCGAGGAAAAGCCCAGCTATGTGACATCTATGAGATGGGAGATTAGTTCTCCAGCAGAAACGTCCAATTAGTCAGACCTCTCCAGCAGGCGAAAGAGCCTTTGACAATCTGTTTTGATGAAACCCTCTGCAATTCATTTGGCATGGATTAGACATGTTGGGGATTAGAAAAGGGGAAGGGGGTTTCTAATTAAAGTCAGCCCAGCTGTTAATCTGGGGAGCATCAGTGTGTGGTAGCCCAAGGTGACTCCTTCAGATGTGTCTGTGATTACAGTTGCAGCCTGGATTTGTGGTCTTCTGCGCAGCGCTGCACAGGTTTTCTGTTTCTGGGTAAAGCAGGGAGCAGCTGCTGCCTCCCAGCTCTGCCTTTTATGAATGGGCAAGTCCCCTTTGTTTTAGCAGTCCCACCTTGTCACACAATGACTGATTCACTCACCTCCTTATCTCTGGGCCATATGACTGACTCTGATTGCATCTTCCTCGCCAAGTTGGCTGTGTCTCTTGTTTCTTTCCCCAAGGGCGAATTAGGGCAGAATCCTTGAAACCTTAGAGCTTCCTGCAGCATCTGGAAAGAAGAGGATGGGCCAGACAGAGGCAGGCAGAGAAAGATGAAAGAACTTGGAGGAGGGAAGTGTTCTCTCTTGGAATGAAGCTTCCTCCTGGCTGGCCTAAGGCAGAGTGATTTTTCTGCACCATGCAGGATGGCTGGGCCCCTGCTCTTAGAAGGAAACATTTCAAAGGTGCTTGAGGGCCCCCTATTTATATTTTTATAAGCTACTTGGTCTCTTGAGCCTCAGGCTATATCCCCATTGCCATTGTTGGAGCTATCCTGAAGTGAGGTAGTGCCTTGTGGTCTCCTTTGAGGCTCAGGCTGTATCCCCATTGCCATTGATGGAGCTAGCTTGAAGTGATGTACTGTCTTGTGGAGATACCTGATACAGGCTGAAGAAGTTTAGATGCTACAAGATGCATTTGTCAGAGCATCCTGCCTGCCTGCCGCCATCCCTCACCCCTTGCCAAGTCCTTTGAAAGTGGTCTCTGCCTCACACTTGGGACTGTGGGTGCAGCAAAGGCTTTTGCTGCAATCCTGGCTTCTCTTCAGCTGTTCTCGGAGGCTCAAGGAACTGAAAGCTAGAGGAAGGGAAGAGGGAAGGGTGAGGTGTTTGGAAGGTGGCGTCATGTTGGTGCCTTTGAAAACATTTTGTGTGGCTGAGCCCACATTTGCTCTTAGCACTGCTGAATGCTTTCCTGTTTTTCTCTGTCCCCTTGAACTCGCACTGCAATCCCAACCGACTACAGTGGTTTGTTTTTGATGACAGAGTAAAGGTGCCAAAATATTTCAGTAGCTCCCCTAGGAATATCTGCAGCTTCTTTAGCTCTTGTTTTCACAGCTGGTCATAACTTTATTGTATTTTGGAAGCCAGTAGTGGTGAATCTGAGATCCTGGAGGAGAACAATAGCTAATTTCCCTTGTATCAGGGTTTAGCAGTTACAGCAAACTACTCTAGAGCCTTGGAGCAGAGCTAAGAGGAGGTTTGTTGTTTGAAAGACAAAGTTGCTGAGGTCTAGAGAGCTTAGACCAGCCTTCAGACCTGGGATAAAGTTCATGTTTGGAGCCATCGGGATGACAGACATACAGACATGTAGGTAAATAGACCTACTGGTGAGCTTAATGCTGCCATCCAGTCATTGGCTCCACTCCTGTTTCTGCTGTCTTTGATGAGAACAGGAAAAGTAACATCTCACACCTTCAGTGTGAGAGCTGGAGCACCAGGAACCACTTCTGACTGTGGCCCTCATCCAGCTGTGGCAGCTGTTCTCCACTGTGTGCAGACCTGGAGACTCGTGCTTGCACTGGGACTGCAAGCTCCCAGTTCCCCAGATGCACTGGTGCTCCTCTCTGTGTGCCTGTGAGTACACAGGACAGGACGTGTCACTTTCTTTCACATTCCCACGGACCTGCCCTGTCAAACCCAGCAGGAGCTTTGTTGTTAATTGTGACCCAAGCAGACACGTCGCCGAGAGCGATAAAATCCAGGAGAGGTCGTTAAAATCCCCCAGGTCACCTCCGTTGCTGCAGTTAATTTTTTTTGTCCATGACTTCTCTATGAAACCAGCTGCAGCTAAAACATGCAATTCAAGAAGTCTTGGTGCCTTGAGCTCAGGACAGAGGTACTGCAGGAGCTGCCTGCCAGATACCACAGTCCCCGCTGTTGCAGACAGGTAATTAGGTCACCACTTGTGAACTTTTGACACACATCCACAGACTTACAGCCTGATAGCGCCGGTGGCCTCAAGCAAGCAAAGGCAATTCACCTATCATCATGAATCTAACAAGCACTGAGCTCCAAACAGCCATTTAGAATCAAATGGCTTCGTCTCTCTCTCTATTTTAATTCTGCCTGAAGGCAGAGCTTGTCTATGGGGCTGGAGACGCCTATGGGAGCTGAGGGAGCTGCTGTGGTACCGTACTGGGACACTCACTTGGGTCACAGAATCACAGAACATTAGGAACTGGAAGGGACCTTGAAAGATCATCTAGTCCAATCCCCCTGCCACAGCAGGATCACCTAGACCAAGTCACACAGGAACACATCCAGGTGGGTTTTAAATGTTTCCGGAGGTGGAGACTCCACAGCTCCCCTGGGCAGCCTGTTCCAGTGCTCTGTCACCCTCACTGGGAAGATGTTCCTTCTGATATTTATACAGACCCTCCTATGTTCCAGCTTGCACCCATTGCCCCTTGTTCTATCACTAGATGACACTGAGAAGAGCCTGGCTCCATCCTCCTGACACCCACCCTTCACATATTTACAGACATGAATGAGGTCACCCCTCAGTCTCCTCCAAGCTAAAGACACCCAGCTCCCTCAGCCTCTCCTCATAAGGGAGGTGCTCCACTTCTTTCATCATCCTTGTTGCTCTACGCTGGACTCCTTCCAGCAGCTCCATGTCCTTCTTGATCTGAGTGGCCTAGAACTGGACACAATACTCCAGATGTGGTCTCACTAGGGTAGAGTAGAGGGGAAGAAGAACCTCTCTTGATTTGCTAACCACCCCCCTTCTCATCTACCCCAGGATGCTGTTGACCCTCTTGGCCACAAGAGCACATTGCTGGCTCGTGGTCATCCTTCTGTCCACCAGAACCCACAGGTCCCTTTCTCCTACATTGCTCTCCAACAGGTACCTATACTGGTACCTGGTGTTGTTCTTGCCCAGATGCAAGACTCTACACTTGCCCTTGTTCTATTTCATTAAATGTCTCCCCGCCCAGCTCTCCAGCCTGTCCAGGTCTTGCTGAACGGGAGCACAGTCTGCATGGGTGTCAGCGACACCACCCAGCTTTGTGTCATCAGCAGACTTGCTGACAGTGCACCCTAATCCTTTGTCCAAGTCATTAATGAATAGATTGAATAGGACTGGTCCCAGTACTGACCCTTGGGGGAATCAACTAGATACAGGCCTCCAAGTAGACTCTGTCTCATTGACCACCACTCTCTGGCTTCTGTCCTGCAGCCAGTTCATGATCCACCTCGCCACCTGATCATCCAGTCCAGGATGTTCCTGTGCAGACGTGTGCACCGTGCCCGCGCTGGGACCCTCCACGGGGGTGAATGGTTTGCTTCAGCACTTTAAGAACACGGCAGGAGGTGGGTATATCTCTGTGTCACAGCAAGCCCTCAGAAGCAATGCCAGTCTGTGGTGCAGGAGCACAGCTAAGGTTTGAGCCTGGCAATGCCACGGTTCCAGGTGCGTGGGAGATGGGAGGTGTCCTAAAAACGTCTCCTGTTGTCTTTCATAAGTGGAAAATGCAGGGGCTGGTCAACTTGCCTCCCTCTCTCCTTGCTGTATTTGCTTACTCTCTATATTTTTATCTCATACTCCATCTCAAGACACTTTCCCATCAGCTCGTGCTGTTATGTCACTCTCCACTGGGTGAACTCAGTATGACCAGGAAACACTGAAGGAAAATGAAATGCAGATGTGGGAACTGCATGAATGTTCCCTTCCAGTGCAGTTGCTGTTGGAGAACTTGGACTGTTACTCTCCTTGACTCTGCTCCTCCACGGAGCACACTCACATCAAAGTGTCAGTCTGCCTCTCAGCTCAGCCCACCCGGCTCTGTGGAACAGCTTGTTCAGTGCTCTCGCATCCTTCCTGGTCATTCTCCCGAGGGAGGATTCGGTCCACAATGTGGCACATCTGGTGGAGAGCCCTGGAACCCGAGATGGGCTTGGACCTGCTCTTCAGTTATGTCATGTCTGAGCGGTGCTTGTTTGTGAATTTGCAGAAAGCCCAGATAAAAGGACATGAGAAAAGTGAAAAAACAATGAGGGTTTTCGTCATAAATTAATCCTGGCCTCAGAGCTCTCACGGTGGAAAAACTGCCACGAGATGTGATGCCAGTAGCATCAACTGTAGATGCAACTGTAGCTTCAGAGGAAAAGGAGCAGCGATGCTCTGAGTAACGGCTGTGTTTTCTGGGGTTTCAGTGGAAATGGCTGCTGATTATTTCTGAAACTCACGTTGGCTGTCTTATCACAGAATCGTGGAATCATTAGGCATTGGAAGGGACCCCGAAAGATCATCCAGTCCAATCCCCCTGCCACAGCAGGATCACTCTCAGTGATCAGTCTTAGTGCACAACCCCTTCTTCACATCGATTTGGCAAACAGGAAGGGGAATATATCACAGAATATTCCGCGTGTAGGGCCAAGTTCTGTCAGCTCTCTGCTTGCAGAGCCTCTGCTGGCTGCCTTGGGAGTTCTCCCTGCAGAATGATGGCAGGACGTGATCCAGACCCAATATAACTGTAACATATGAACCCGTATATCTTCAGATGGAGAAAACGTGTGTGGAATTTCCCTGTGCTGTCATGTGCTTGCTTTATAGGCAACGGCATCCAGAGTTATTGAAAAGAAGCACAGACGTCTGTGGTTAGACAGCAGTGACTGCTGTGGGAGGGAGAAGAGGGAAGCTGGGAGGCTTAGACTTTGTGCTTGAATGGTTTACTGAGAAACACAAGGCGAGAGGAATGAAAGCACTTTAGGACAGAACCGTAAGGAGGGGGAATTTGCATCACTGGCAACACTGATGAAATATAATGTTCTTGCCAGAAGAGTATAAATAATAGGTTTCCTGATAGAAAATGTTGATGAGGCCAGTAGGGGGAAGAGGCTGAAGAAGCTGTGTGCATGTGGAAACTGAGTTTTATTTTAGCTTCATAACCCTGAAGCCTGGCGCTTGTAAACCTGAGAATCCTGAAATTAATAATTCTCAGAGTTAACTGCTGGCGAGTGACAGCCCTGTGAGGATCATAGAATCATTAGGGATTGGAAGAGACCTCAGAAGATCATCTAGTCCAATCCCCCTGCCACAGCAGGGTCACCTAGACACTTGCTTTTGAGGTCTTGCATGTCCTTGCTTATTTTAAGGCTTCAGACTCACTGCTGGCCATAGAATGTCTTGTGGAGCTGAGATAGCAGCTTTCAGTTAAACGGCAGCCTTGGAGGCTGCAGGAGGGGCTGGTGGCAACAGGATGTTGCTGGGTAGGTTTTGCACTGAACACAGCTCTGCACTTCCCAGTGTGTCCAACTTGTGCCATGGGGAACGTGTGCCATGGAGTCCTTCCAGTAGGACTTCTTGCATCAGTCTGCTCCGTGGAATACACTGAAGCTCTGGAGGGCTCTTGTCCAAACTCCTGCTCAGAGCAAGGGGAGAGCAGGTCTTCCAGTGCCTTGCTCAGGCACATTCTGCATGTCTCCGAGGATGGAGATTTCACAACTTCCCTGGGCTCTAGGCCGGCTTCATCAAGTAGGATGATCCTTTTTTATAACTTTAAATGATTGGTGCTGATCCAGGTTTTAGGCCTTTAGAACAGAGGATGCTATTCATTGCCTTTGGGCAGGTTTTGGCTGCTTGAATAGGAGCAGATGAAGGAAGATTTTCTTGGCCTGACAGCAAACCTCAGTATCAGCCCCTAGAAACTTGATCTAAAGAGGTTTCCACAAAGGCGAGCCTTAGGCAACCTGGCAGAGAGACAGAGGCTCCTGCAGGGAATTGTTCAGAGCACCTCTGTGAAGCTTCTCTTTTGAAATGCCCTCAAGAAGGCTGGGTCTATCACTCCTGATAACAGCAGGCATGTAGGACGATTAGCTTCCCCCTCTGCTTCCTACCTGCATCCTCAATGCATGAACCTTTCTACCATTAAGGCTGAAATTTGCACCTTTTTTACATCCTTCTGGACAGAAAACTCAGGAGGTCTGGAAAAGCAAAGGGGACAGAAGTGTTGGTGAAGGGCAGAGATCCAGCAGCTTGGAGCTGTGTTGGTAAGGACAATGCTGATGATTCACCAGCCCTTCAGCTCCTTATCCTGTGCATAGAGAGAGGCTCTCCTTCAACACAGGTGGGAATTCCTTGGAACAGAACCGTGTCTGCCATCAACCACTGCTTTCCATCACCTGGGGGCTGTAAAGTCTCTGTCTTACAAGGGGTCTCTGGTCCAAAATCTGAAAGGAAATCTGCCTTTAGACCTGGTGGCTCTCTTCTCAAAAGGTCCTGGTGGGGCACAGACCACTTCTAAAAGCCTATGCATGCCTACAGGCTTCAGGGTGACCTGTGAGCCCCTGACTGCCGATACAGCAGTGTTCCCCTTGATGTAGCACGTCCCTTCTGCTGCACTTCAGCCTGGCTTCCCAGCAGAGCAAGCCTTGGAGCCTTGCCTCACATGTGTGTGAAAGAAAGCCCCTGAAAAACCATCTTTCAGCATTTGGGAAGATTTCAATCACGTTTGTCAGTAGGGTGGAGGTCTCAGAAACTTTATGTTCTTACAAGTGTTATGAAAATAAACAGCTAGGTGAAGAGAAGACAAGCCTCCATCGCTTTCCCTGCTGTGGGAAAGGCTGAAGTAGAAGCTCGTATCTCATTACAACATCTGGATGGGAGACACAAAGCTCCAGGGTTTTCCCTAACTATGGAGCTGTTTGTTCATTCCCCGATCCCGAGTCAAGGCAAAGGACTGTGCAGGGAAGAGGTGGAGCTGGCGCTGGTTCTCCATCTGCAACAACCACAGTAGTGCTGGAAGCACCACCCTTATTGCTCAGGCAACAGAGAACCTCTTTCCAGGCACCTCTGGATCTCATCTCTGCCCACCGTGGCAAGGAGCGGTCTGTGAAGTGTGGGTATGTCTCCCTTCTGGCTGCTGGCAAGCAAGGGCCTTTTTTGAAATGCTTACCCATAGTCAACTGCCTCTGGCCTCCTGTCTGCAGAATCTCTTTTATGAAGTAAATGTTTATGCTTTCAGACTCCCCCCAGGCCTGTAGAATCATTCAGCACATGGCTGCAGGATAAATCTGTTGCTGCAGTTAGCAAAGGAGCGAGCGCACGCTCCAAAATCCTTAACGACACCATGAGAACTGGAGGGACCCCAAACCAAAACATTCTTCTCATTTGGGTTGTTGGAGCTGCTGGGAAACTGGATATTTTGCAAAGGATCTGGCTCCCCCCAGCCCGCCCTCCCTGCCCCCCCTGCGCTGCCTGTTTTTTTTTCCTTGAAGTCTGCAGCAGTGGAATGAGTGAATTATTTCCTGGGGCAGCTGCTGTGTAACATCCAATACTTTATCCTTTGAGCTCATAAAAATAAGCGCGCCGAGGAGAAGAAAGCGGCGAGTTGTTCAGCATTCCAGAGGACTGGGCGGCTCCAGAGATTTCATGTTTGTTTTCTTGGCATGTGCTAGATATGTCCATCTTTTCTTCTTTCAGCTTTTGCAGGCACCACCTGCCCCTTGTTCTTCTTCAAAAATAGATGAAGTAAATCTGAGACACGGGGCCTCTAGGGAGTGCCTGGGGAAGGAGCAGAATAGAAAACAGTAGGAAGAGAGAGAGGCTTGTGTCTCTCTTCAAGGGGTGGAGATGATAGATTTAAAAAAGCCTTGGAAGTCTGAACAGTTGGTGAAAACTGTCAGCTATTGTGCCTTGCTTGTGACACATACCTCTACAGGCACATTTCCATCCACGAGTTAAAGGAGCAGCATGATAGCAATTTATTGCCTCAGACTCTCTTACAGCCCCATTCCATTCCAAGCCATTCAAGGCATCGTGGTCCTACAGCAACAGCCAAAGCTCAGGGCAGTGAACTGGCTGTGAAATACTGCTCTGTTCATCTTACCCAGTCCCCAGCACAAGCTGCCGGGGTGGAAAGTGCAGTTTCTTAAAAACTGTTGAGCAGGCTGTTGGCACTAGCTGAGAGTCCTTGTGCTGGGATCTGAGGCATCTAGGCTCATCGTGAAGGGGACACCTCTTCTGCCAGTGAGGCAGGGTGAAGAGAAGGGGAAGGTGTAATCAGCAGACTGGGGCCAACTAGTGAAGATGCACAGAAACGGAAGCCAGGGGCTCTGTGAATTGTGTCTTCCTGTTCCACAGCCCATCGTGACATAAAGGAGGGATTCCTTTGGTCCAAGGCAGCCTCACCACAGATCTCCTGCGTGGATGGTATCACAGCATGTTCATCCTAACAAACAGCAACGGAAAGAGCAAAGCAGTGCTTTGCGTTCCAAGGTCAATTTGAAGGGCTTTGCTCCTCAGAGGAGCCAGTGCTGGTGGGTCTAGCTTGTCTCCAGACCAATGTTGGGAATTTGGACACCCGTGCACAGGAAGCAGCTACGTGCTGCAGCTGTTTGCACTTTAGAGGAGCACTTGCAGTTCATATTTATCGGCTCCTTGAAGCAGTGGAGTGGTCTCTGCTGTTTCATACATTTAATGCAAAAAAATGGGTCCCTCCCGCTTAATTTTAGTAGTAGGTGTGGCAGAACACATGCTTGGGTCCTTCTTTAGGCAGCTGAGCAGAGAACAGGACATCCGTGGATCTTTTTCATCCATCCTGTGCTGGTTTAGAGGCCCCTGATACTCTCTGACATCACTGGGACCTTCTTGGGTTGGGAGAAAGATCAAGAGTGAGCCCCCATGAGTGTGGGGCAGCAGCAGGGTGTGCATTACACTAGGATTCCCACAGCGTGTATGATTTGTGACCCTTTCACTTACCCCTTCTGCTTCTCATCTTCCCATCTGTGAAATGAGACATCCCTTTGTCTTTGGAGAAGACTCTGAGATACGTGGAGAAGCAGTGCTTTCCTCATGGGTAGGTACTTCTGTTCCTGAGTGACTTCTGGGTTTGCTAGTATTTGGTGTCGTCCTGGGTGTCTGTGGAGGTTGGGGAGAGTGAAGAGGTGGAAGCACTTCTGTCTGTGGCCTTCCGAGGTCACATCTCAGCAAACACACAGACAGAAACATCTTGGTCCCTTGATCACTTCCTTATAACAATGCATGTGAAGGAATTTGAAGAAGGAAAATATGGAAATGACAATGATGATTGAATCAATAACTTCCTAAAGCATTAATAAGAAACCACAGTCTGCAGGGTGAAGCTTTAGACAAACATTAAATAGGAAAGAGCGTTGCCTGGGAGGAAACCATTGCTGGAATTAACTGTGACCATATGAAAAGTGCCATTATCTTTCTGAACAAGGCACATATATCTCCAGCAATATCCCAAAGTGCTGCCACTTACTGTAATGCCAGCACAATTGTTGGAAACTCTGCTCTGGCAAGCTCAAGTGATTATGAAAGGGCAAATTCTTGTATTATGGGAGGGATATGCAATGGGACGTATTCATCCCTTAAATTAAGAATGTCCTTTCTTCTCCTCACGTGGGAGGAACTACAAAAAAATGCAACTTTCTGTTTCTGTGCAAAGTCCTGAGAAGCTGTGTAGAGGAATCCCACATGTTCCTCACCACTGGTTTGCCACCACTTTACTGGATGACCTTGGACAAGCTGGTTACCATCACTGCCCTTTGCAAAAGGAATATGTTATCCTGATGTGGATGTTAGACAGGACGAGGGGCAGTGGGTGTGAGCTGGAACATAGGAGGTTCCACATAAATGTGAGAAGGAATTTCTTCACAGTGAGGGTGATGGAGCACTGGAACAGGCTGCCCAGGGAGCTTGTGGAGTCTCCTTCACTGGAGATGTTTAAGACCCACCTGGACGTGTTCCTGTGTGACTTGGTCTAGGTGATCCTGCTGTGGCAGGGGGATTGGACTAGATGATCTTTCGAGGTCCCTTCCAATCCCTAATAGTTCTGTGATTCTAAGACAGTGTGGTAAAAGCTACTACAAGTGCCATGTGGTTACAAGCAGGTGACCTCCTCCGGGACAGAAGAGGAGATAAATAATAAAGAGGGAGACTAAAGCCCTGCCAAGGACACTGCCAGTGAAGTGGCATGGACAGCTGTCAGCAGGAGACTGGTTTGGAGATAATGTCCACTGATTCAGCATCCTGGTGGATTTCCTAACCATGGTGTGAGTCTCCCTATGTTATTTGGTTGTTCTCTGCATGTAGTCCTAGGGACAGCACTGCTGCGCCTAGAGCAAAGCACCGCTCCAGATGTGCTGGCTAGTGAGAGCCTAATCCTAAATCGGGCTTCAAAACAGGGCTAATGTGCCAGAGATCCGTATGGTGCATTCACTGAAAGTGGCAGTTTTCAGATGCTTCCACGAAGTGGCACAGCTGGAGTTCAACGCGGCATTTTACGGCTTTGTGTTTTGCTTTAGAAGTGAAGAGAGAAAGGAAGACGCGCTGTCCTGCTGTGGTGGGGGGATTGGACTGGGTGATCTTTCAAGGTCCCTTCCAATCCCTAATGACTCTATGATTCTATGGCTGTGTTTAGAAGGATGGGGAGATCCAAGTTTGTGGATTGAACTCCTGTGTGGAAGTGTGTGAAACGAACCAGGTATGTCCTTGGGAATTAAAAATAACCCATGACCTTTCCCTAACGAGCTGTGTGGAAGGTTGGTGGTGATGGCCAGTAGACTGCACTTGTCATAACAGCATCTTACAGGCTGTTTCACAGTAGGGTTCACAGCAAGAGTTCACTACTCCTGGTTTCTCCATCCACTTCCAGCACAGCATCCACGCTTGCCTGGTCCTTGCAGCTACACCCATCCTTGCAGCTGCAAACTGCTCCATGTGCTATCCGAGTGCTCATGGTGTCCCCAGACCCCTTCCTTTTAGCGTGTGTTGCGTTCCATCAGGATTCCTTCCCCTCACCCTGCATTTCACCTGATTGCCTGCAGATTTACAGTCCCAGGGCCGCACAGAGGTGCACGTGCCAGCACAAACCTTCTATTGCAGGCAGCAGCACCAGAGGGATGGAGCGTTAGGAAACGCTGTATGGTTATCCACTAGCTCACAACAGTAAGGGAATGCCACAGAACCCCTTGTTTTGCATCAAATATGGGTCAGAGATGAGTATTTGACCCACTTCCACATGTCAAGCAAGTCACCTCCAGTATTCCAGCCAGTGTAAGTGAATGACACCTGCGCAGTCCCTGTGAGGGTGGTGTGCTGGCACTGCATCATTAACAAGAGGCTGAGCCCCTAAACTGCCAGCCTGTACTGGATTTTCATCCTTGGCAACGGTTTTTTCTCCTCTCCAGCAGCAGCATTTTGTAACCAGTGCCTGCTGGTACCTGAAAGAGCACTTGTACCACACTGAAAACCAAGGGATACTCTCAACAGTCAGTTCTGAAGAAGTTTGGGAACTTGGGTTCTCCTTTTTTGTACTGTGTATGTCTGTGTTTCTTTTTAAAGACTGATGAGGTTTGGCAGGGAAGTGGCCAGTGTGGTGGGGTTTAGCTGCTTGCTCAATGTGCCTGTGGGAGACTGTGAAAGAGGAAGGAAGAGCTGTTGAGTGTGAGTGATGAGCATGAACTTGACCTGTGCTGTTGGGAGTTCATCGTATGCTTGTGGGGAAAGAAGAGCAGGATGGCCACACTGGGTCCTGCTGACCTTCTTGGGTACTTGAGGCTGCCTGCCTCTGCTGGTGGGACCACAGTACACAGTGGTGGACACAAGAAGATATCTAGTGAAGCAGAGCTAATTGGAAATCACAGTGAATCCATATAGAAAATGTAACTTACCCTATGCTATGCGAATCCTAGCCTTTGGCACGGATGTCTCCCTGGTACCCTTGGAATAGTCTCGGGCCTTGTTTTCAGGCTGGTATCCACAGTTAGATGCCTGATGCCATCACGGTCCCCTTTCTTTGTGGCTATCCATCCCTCCTGCTGTCCTCTTCAAAGTTCTTCCACGACCCAGCCATGTTTATCTAACAAGACCCAGTTGTTCCTTCTCATCCCAATCACAGGGTCTCAAACTTTGAGCAAGGACTGTGTCTTGGTAGTCAGGTAGTCTCTGCAATAGTGTTTCTCAAGAACCTTCAATGGGACTATCTTCTTTGACCTTGCATATCTAATTGTTTGTCTTCCTTATAAATAATGGATTTCTCGGTTGCTGGTTGGTTCTGATTCATTAATATGATATATTAATAGGAATTTTGTTACTTCTTTGATTTTAAAACACAGTTAGCACCTTTCCAGCCTACTGTTGCTCTAAAGTCTTCTTCCTTTAGAGGCGTTTTCTCTCCGCTGATATTTCCAAAGTTTTCCTAACCCCATTTACTTTAACTGTAGATTCTCTGCTGAAAATATCTGAGCGATCACGTCACCCCAGCTTAGCTGTTGTTCCTGAAGAAAGGGGTGATTTGCAGAGTTTCCCTCTGCTCATGGATTCAGATGCCAAGAATCAACTTTTCTCATTCATCACCTTCATACCAATCCCACGAATCTCAGCTCTGCCAGTTGTGGAGGAAGGTGAAACACGGCGGAGCTGCAAAGTGGGACCAGACCTTGGGGTGTGCATTTCACATAATGCGGGGTGTCTTCACAAGTTGTTTGGTAGCAAAACCCCACAGAAGGCAAACCCAGAATGAATCTGAGGGTACATTCCTAGAAGGGTTGCAATAACATCAGCTCTGCTTCCCGGGCGATAGTTGGTAGTCATGGTTCTTCAGTTTTCCTCTGTGAAAGCCAATCCAAGTCAGATGAGCTCTGCAGATCCTGAGTAACCCCTCAGAGCACACATTGGCTTCTGGGAGCAGGAGCAGCATCGCGTGAAGCTTGGTGCAACAGAACCCCAGCTTTGGTTGAGGCCCCCTGGGGCACTCCTCTAATTGAGATGCTTAATGCAGGTAATTAGTAAGGGTGCTAATTGACCGTTTTTAAGATCTCATCTTTCTCACACTGCATAGTGGCTGGTAGAGAGAAGGAAAGGCCCAGGAACTGCCAGTACCTCTCTGCAGACAGCTCACCACAGTTAAGGAAAGAGTCTGAGAAGTGCAGGAGATTCACTGCCACCTGGCCAAAGGCACTGTAGCAAAATCAACGTGTTGTGAAAATGATATCAACCTTTTTGCTCTTCCAGCAGCAGGAAGCCTTGCCAGCTCCACCTGGCAACCCACAGGGAGCCTGCCTCTGCTGCTGGCAGCTTCATGTCTCAACAGCTTGTGCTTCACTGAGGAACAGGGCACACTCACTGATCTACTCAGCTCCACTGAGAACCTAACCCAGGTCTTGCTGCTTACTTGAACTTTCCAGGGCTGATGCTGCCTCCCACCATGTGCACAGCCCTGATCCTGTAAATGGTCCAGCTTGGAACTCTCAACTGTGGAAGTACTGAATGCTACTTGCTAGGCTGACATCCCTGCTCAGGCTGCTGGTGACCAGTTGGTGGCTAGTTCCCATCATCTCCAGGGATGGTGAGAACAGATAATTTATTTCTCCTTCTCATGCTGAGGTCTTGATGGGCTGACCTGGGATAAGTAGGGAGACATTCTTGATTCAACATGAGACAGGACTGTACATGAGGGGAGACCTTATTGCTGTCTAAAGCTACCTGAAAGGAGGTTACAGAGAGGTGGGGGTTGGTTTCTTCTCATAAGGAACAAGTGATAGGACAAGAGGAAATACCTCAAGTGGCACCAGGGGGACTTTAGGTTGGACATGAGGAACAACATGGAAAGGATCATCAGTCCTTGGAACAGGCTGCCCAGGGACAGGGTTAAATCACCATCGCTGGATGTGTTTCGAAGTTGTGTAGATCTGGAGCTTAGGGACGTGGTTTAGCAGTGGCCTTGGGACAGCTGGTTAATGGTTGGACTCGATGATCTCCAGCTCTCTTCCAAGCTGAGTGATTGTGTTTCTGTGTAGAGTGCTGCCAGACAAGTAGCCTGGTGCCTTGGGAAATAGTCTTCACTGGTGTCTGCAGCTGGCTGGCTGCTCTGAAATGCTGATGTTTGCTTTGTTTACAGGAAGTCCCAGCTGCAAATTTCAGTTTCCCTCGATTTAGAATAGTTTGGATCTGTGGATTTGGTTTGGCCTCTTGCTCAGGGGCAGGGGCCAGTTGTTGTAAGTAGAGAGCTGAGTTCACGTGATAAATCTGTCTCCCACAGTACTGGGCAGTAGCTGGATTCATCTGTTGTGTTTGTGTACAAAATACCTGAGCTTCAAAAGCTGTTTGTGCTGCAAGCTCTGGAATTTAAAAAGTCCCATCTCACAAATGAGTGTCCTTTGTCTTCTGCAAGCCCACCGAAACAATCCCAGTTCCTCCACCATATCACCAATGGCTTTTCCACCTCTTCGTACTGCAGCTCCTTCCCAAGTCCCCTCCTCCCTCTGAATTTTACAACTTCTGCAAGTGCAGCTGAGTGAATTTTGCTGGAAACTACGTAGACTTCAGAAGCCTTTGCAAGGCCAAGCATCTCCCAGACCTGCTGTTTCACGGCTGCAGGAGGGGCCAAGCATCATCTGCCATGTTCAGGTCTCAGGCTGCAGTACTGGCTGTCATCAGGCTCACCTAGGGCCATGCTGCCATCATAAAGGCTGCTCCTGCGCTCTCCCTGGTTCAAGCACTGTGTGGGAGTCCTGTGGCCAGGCTGTGTGTTGGAGCAGCCTCAGAAATGACTGATTTAGTGGGGCAGGGCTTGGTCATGAGCAGAGGCAATCCACCCCACAGCTTCATGAGCCCTCAGTTGAACACCAGGCAGGTGGTAGGAAGATATGAGCAGAGATGAGAGACAGGATAGGACCATAGCTTCAGTGTTGGACTGACTGTGGTGCTGTGTCCTGACACACCTCTCATCCCAAAAGATGTAGGAATGGCAAGTGCACGGGCTTCATGCTGAGGAGGAAGAGGAAAGGTCCTTTTGGAGCCAGTGCATAACCTCCTTCCCTAGAGCAGGGGGGACCACCACACTGAACTAGCCTGTCGCACCCTGTCAGGTCAGTGCAGTGGCAGGAGACATGAGCCCTTCTCTGCTAGCAATCTCTGTTCCCGAGCAGATGTCCTCAGTGCCGTGGGATGCCTCTTCGCTCTTCCAACAGGAGACACCCGAGTTAGCCCAAATCCCCAGTGCTTCCATTGAGCAACACTAGCGCATTAAAAGAAAACAAACTAGAGGAAAAAAAATACAATCTCCATCCTGGCAGCTGTCACCAAGATCTGGAGACAGATTTCCAGACAGTTGTGTGCACAGGGGCTGCAGAGCGATCTGGTGTGCAAGCCAGTGCTGTCAACGTGGGAGGCGACTGTGTCAAAACTATTGGTGATGGGAGTGGGAGCTGTGCTGACACAAGGGAGCAAACCCTTCCTGGTGTCGGTCCAGGCGCCTCAGAAATGTCCTCTGCCTGAATCTCTTTTCCTCGACTTCAGACCAACTTGTCGGCCTTTTTCCTTTCTGCCTCTACAAAGCACAGCAGGCTGCTCCAAAACCCTGTCATCCTTTTAAATCAAAGGATGAAATAAACATCTCAGCATCATCCTTGGCAACCAGCCACCGAGAAACTTCTGCAAGCTAGGACAAGACAAATACTGCCTTTAAACACAACATGGAGAGGAAACGAGTGACACCCACTTGAAGAAGCTGTTATAGGGCCCCACAGAGTTAATCGGGTGGTGGCAGCATCGGGTGCCAGAATGGCAGTGGGTAGGGGTATGCCCTAGTACCTCTTCCTGGGAAACACTCCTTGTGATTTAAAGGGTCTGCTGGTCACCTTGGCCATCCCTGTCAAATCAGGATGAATTCAGAGTCATGGAATCGTTTAGGTTGGGAAGGACCTTAAAGAACCCATTGTCCCAAACCCACTGCTACACTATGTACCTAAGATCCAGATTTGCACAACTTTTAAACATGTCCAGTTTAAACACAGATCAAGCAGAACTAAGAGGATGACACCACAAGGGACCAGAGGGAAAGACGCTGAGGTGTTGAATTGATGGAGTCCTGCAGTCTTTGCTAAGTTTATGAAGAGCAGTGGTGCTGGTGATTCTGTGCGTGTCTCTGCCCACCTGCACGTGTATATATAGAATCATAGACTCATTAGGGATTGGAAGGGACCTCGAAAGATCATCTAGTCCAATCCCCCTGCCACAGCAGGATCACCTAGACCATACACTAGCATTACTGTAGGTCTAGTTGCTAAAAATTCATCACGTAAATTATTTGAAGTGAAAATATTCTTCATATTGCTTGATGGTCAAAGGGATGAAGAGGAAAAGAAGATGGAAGAGTTCCTGCGGCCACCTTGTTTCCTACCTGAGCCCTCCAAATGCTGTTCGTGTCTGTGTACTCACAGGTAAGGTGGCAACTCACTCATACTCTTACATGTCTTCCAAGAATTTGAGACTCTATCTCTACTGGTTCATTAGAGGCCATTGGCTTCATTGGTGGTAAAAATGCTGCCTGGGAGATGTAAATCTTTGGTTTTCATGGTAGCTGTGCTTGTGTTTGCTAGCTCAGAGCAAACCTTGGGTAGCTTTCATAACCGTGACTCATTACAGAAATATTGTTGTCTAGAGAGCGGGGCTAATACTTGGTTATCTCACTGCCAGAAGTCCTGATAATTAATTATTTAATCTTTATAGAGCACTTAGATATTTGGATGCCTCTTGATAGAATCATGTATTCCCTTAGCTGTCAAACCACAAAAGCACCTTTTCAGCCCTGCTGGCGATGCAGCGAGAGATAATAAAACATCCCCAGTGCCTGAAAGCACTGAGTGACTGGCTCTACCTTTATCAAAGCAAACCACAACAGGTTTCACTACTTGCATGAAATAAAGCCTGAGAGGAGATATGAAAAAGCAAGAAGATTGATGCTAGGCTTGGTGGAAGACTTCCTGTCTGGCTGCTCTTGCCCAGAAAGTCCCTTGGAGAACAGAATTAGTGCTTTTTATGCACGTGTTGGCAGCAATTTCTTCGTCTGATGCTGTCCATGTTCCATGAGCTCCTTCCTGTTCCATGGGTTTGAATGCTTCACGTTCATGACTGTGTAGCCTGGGTCACCCTGTTTTTATGTCTGTGTGTATGGGCTCACCTGCAGTGTATTGTGAACTCTGAGCAGGGGAGAAGCAGACAGTACTGAAATGTCTCTGCCATTCTGCATGGGTGTATGACTGAGGGACGACTTGTAGTCTGCACATGAATCTGCAGAGCTTGGAAAACCAGTTCAGTGGCACCAAGGGACATCCCTGTGGGTGCTGCCCATCTCAGGCAGGAGGTCAGGCTGGTTACTGAAGCAGCCAATCTGAGTCACTTACTCAATAATCTCTACCCCCTAGTAGCACATGGTGATCGTGCAGCGCTCCTTACTCTTGGTCATAAGCCCTGGTGGTTCAGTGCTGCCACAGGAGACCTCCACTTTGTGCTGCCACGTGGTACTTGGAGCAAGGCAGGCTTTTTTCTCTTCTAGAACAGGCACAGAATGGTTTGTCAGTATTTTGAAGTGGAGCTAGGTTCCAGTGCAAGTTAGATGTTGTTAACTTCAGTAGACCTGAGTCTGATTTAATATCTTATATTCAGGGATGGATCTGTTCTAGACCTTCCAATAGTTTCTGTTCCCTCCTCAGTCTAGAGGGACTAAATAAACTGAGATCACCTCAGTTTTACCCCAGTAACGAGGCACAAAATCGGAACCTTTTCATCCAGACTTTGCTGTGTTCAGATAAATTGAAACTCAGCTTTACTCTGTTTCTGGTTTTGCAGAAGTATAGGCTGAGCCTGCAGAAGCCCAAGAGCCAAGCTCTTTGTTTTGTGTTGGTTTCCATTACCCACCTTAAAAGTGGTTGGTTTTGTTTTTTGTAAAAAAAGTCACATTCAAATACAGCTTCAATTACCTCCCGTTAATAGCTAATAATTTACTAATGACTTAGCACAAGATCCCACCCCACCAACGAGGACGATGGTATTTAAAGCATTGTACCTGCAGGGGTGAGGACAGTTTGGTTTCAGAGCTGTGTCTCTTGGTGTGACTGCTCCTGATGGATTGCGAACACAATTGTGTTGTGAAACGCGTGTCCTTGTTGGAATTGCTGTTAACTTCGTAATTGCTCTGTAATTACTGAAGAGAGAGTATCTTACGCTTCTGACAGCCAGGTGCATGCATTGCTTCATCTGTCTCCATTATTGACTTGGCTCAGCTCCTGTGGGTTCTTTCCGATCCTCTCTCAGTTGTGCAACACCAAAACTGACTAAGTGTTGCGTCTGCTGTTTCGTTCCTGCTTGGGAGCTAACAACAGGAGCAAACATAGAGTCATGGAATCATCAGGGATTGGAAGGGACCTCGAAAGATCATCTAGTGCAATCCCCCTGCCACAGCAGGATCACCTAGACCAAGTCGTAGAGCCAGTCAGGGTTAGAAAGGACCACGGGATCATCCAGTTCCAACTCCCCTGCCATGGGCAGGGACACCCCGCGTTGCTCTTGCCGTGAGCATCTTCCCTGCCCCATGGCAGGGTCCGTGCAGGACAACGGGGAGCAGAGCCTGGCTCAGATATACTCACTCCTGCTGCCCTGCAAGCGTGGAAAAGCAGTGCGGTGTCTGAGCAGGCAACACTGCCCGGAGCTGAGGAGACTACAGGAGAGGCAGGTCAAGGGTCTTTCTTCTGGATGTCTTAAAAAAGGAGCGTCATAAGGAAACGTTGGGTCTCAAACCGCGATTAAGAGTGGGACAGCAGTGAGATAAACAGTGAGTTGCCAGCAGCCTCAGAAGCGCTGCCTGCCCTGGGGATGTGCTGTTCGTCTGCTTGGCTGTGTTCTGGGTCAGAGCTTATGCTAAACTATCGCAGACTGTCAGCTTGTCTGCGGCTCGGGAATGTCGCAGTAGCCCTGGCTGCATTCACCAGCATTCTAATAGAGCTTTAAGAGAGGGCCCTTTCTGGTGTCATCTGTCAATGGATAAACCCGAGGAGGAGCAGAATGAGAACCCAGCACCTCCAGCAGCAATGAAGACGTGTGCATTGAACATGCTTCTCTCCCTTGGTACCCTCAGCAGAGCAGGCACCTGAAGGATCACACTGAGCGCAGTGCTGGCTGAATGGGTGTCCTGCTTGACAGCAGCTTTTCTTATTAATGTTTTCACTTACATGCAGAGAACAAAGGTCCTGTCTTGTTCCTTCCTAGATCTCTTTTTGCCGGTGGAAAATAACCTGTCTGTGTTACGTGACCAAGAAGCAGCAATCTCACGGGGGTATTGTCAATTTTTATTGACTTCCCAGTAGAGCACAAATCAGTGGAACAGGCTGCTGCAGATACAACTTGCTTGTTGTGTGTGTGACAACCATGCAAACTCTGACCAGGCAGTAATTTCTCCCAGCATTGATGTTACAGTCCTGAGGCCACTGGCAGCATTGAGGTCCCATGCAGCAGGAGCCCATGGTGGACTTAGTCCATCTGCAGGCTTCTCCCCTTTCCTAAGCAGCCCATGGTGCAGGGCTCGCAGGGTGGCCTTACCAGCAGCCAGCTCTGAGTGGGTGCCCTGCTTGCCCAGTTTCTCACAGCCCAGGCTGCCCATGGCCTGTTTTCTAGGCTTGTTACTGAAAGCTCTTGCATCCCATTTTCAAAGACTGGCTTTGTGCCCTTCTCCAGCAGGGAGAGGGAGTCCTTCTTGGGCTACGGAGACAAAAATCACCTCTTTTTGAAGGTGTTTCAGTGTAATCCTTTTCTTCAGTTGCTGTTGCAGGGTCAGTTGGTGTCAGTGTTGCTCCCTTGTCCTCAGAGAACCGAAAGCCTACAGAGCATCTGCCTTCCCCTGCCTTGTTCTCCGTTGCCTGCTTATCCACACAGAGTAGAGGAAATTGTCTCTCCAAGAGCAGAGCGTGCTTTGGGTTATGAGAGGTTAATTTTTCCAGCTGCTGCTCTGCCCTGTGCCTGTTCCCTTTCTTGTTCATGCCCATTCTCTGCTGAGAAGCCTTTCAGAAGCCCCACGTGTTTCAGGAGCCTCTGCAGAAGTCCAGGAGACTTCTTTTTTTTTGTTTCAGAGAACAGTTGAGTCTTCACGGCCGTGCGGTCGGTGCGCTCCTAGGAAGTGCTTTGAACTGGAGAAGGATATGGGATTGTTTTATTTTTGAGTGACTCATGCTTTTTATAGATTAGCAGTTTCACAGCCTTGGAGGCTGATAAGTCTGTCCACAGAGCAGGTGCAGCAAGGCTGTTGGCTTCAGCACTGCTGCAGGGAGACGTGGCTGTGTGTGTGCCCTTGACTTCTCAGCCTTGCTGTTGTGCTCCCAGGGCTTCAGCTGGACATCTGTCTACATGGCCACGAGCTGATGGGAGAGGATGGTTGGATGACTCCTGGTGTAAAACTGCATTATTAGAAGAATCAGGGAAGAGAAAGCTAATGGTGGAGAGATTAGAGGCTGTAGGAGTGACATGTCCCCAGTGTGGTGGAGACCTGAGTGTGCCCAGAGTTGGGGCATCGAGCTCTGCTCCTCAACATACCGCAGCTTATCAGTGCTTCTGGTCCCAGCTGTGGTAGCAGAGGGATTCACTTACACTATCATTGCCCACCACGAGCTCAGCCAGGAGCTGCCTGTGGTCACTGTGCTTGCCAAACCCAAAGCCGGGCTTGGTGTTGGGAGAGAGGGCATGAGAGCAGGTAGTTTTGCAGCTACTGAGCTCTGGTGATGGAGGAAGAGGGAGGCAAATTCCCCCTGGGCAGAAGGAGAGCAGAGTGGGCTCTGGATCCATGCATCCTTCCCACCAAGGCTCCTTGAGCAGAAGGCAGGCAGAACATGGCATTGGCACTAACGGGGACAAGGGGGAGGTGTTTAGTTGCCCCTTTGTCTGTGAGATGGCAGTCTGAGCACACATGATACAGCTGAGGCTGACAAGGGGAATAGCCTTGTCTCCTTCTTGCTCAGTCACCACCATGCCCACTGCTGTAGGCTGTTGTAAGCAAGGGCAGAGCCTCACATGGTGGGCAGAGGTGCACCAGTGCATGGGGTCATGCCTTTTGGCCATCTGGAGAACCAATTCACATCTGCCTACAGAGGTGCTCCCAGTGTTTTCTCTCGTAATGAGCACATTGTGTTGGCACGGGTGCTGGATGAGTGCATTAGATCTTCTCACAGGAAGAAGTTCCTCCCTGTGAGGGTGCTGAGGCACTGGAACAGGTTGCCCAGAGAGGTTGTAGCTGCTCTATCCCTGGAGGTGTTCAAGGTCAGGTTGGATGGGAGTCTGGGCAACCTGGTCTGGTGGGAGGTGTCCCTGCCCATGGCAGGGAGTTGGAACCAGATGATTTCTGAGGGTCCTTCTGACCCAAACCATTCTATGATTCTCTGAAGGCAGGAAGCCTTGGAAATGAATGTTGGCTCTTATGGGTAGCTGAAGATTTGGCATGGTTCACAGGAACACCCGTAGCTGAGAAGGTATTTGCCAAAGCAACCAGCCACTTGATTAGCTTGACACTTCCACTTCTGGCTGGGACAAGGAAATGCCAGCTCCTCAGAGAAAAAAAAGCCTGCAGGGTCACTCAGGTGTATCTGAACTGTAGGAGGAATTTGTCTTCAAAGCATTTCTCGTTCAGCCTGAGGAACTTATTCCCTCAGACCTCGTGCTAGATGCGAGCAGCTCAAGCCAAAACCCCCAGTTACATCAGGCAGGGGACTTTTGATAGGGGAAGGAAAAATCCAGACCCAGATTTTGCAACCCAGCAAAACCCAGACAAAAGCATTGCTGAGCTGGGGGATACCAGGACTAAAAGTCTGCCTCTCCAGCCTATCTCACATGCTCTTCTTCTTCTTCTCTGAAGGTCTGCCAATGAGCCTGCAAGCAGTGGCCTCATGTTACTGACTGCAGGGACTGGGGAAAGCAGCTGTGGCACAGGCCATGAGTGGGAGGCACTGGTGAGCCCTGGGCAGAATTGGGTTCGGTTGAGCAGATGTTTCACGGATCTGGAACTTCCACAGCTCCAAATTCCCAAGTTCTGCCCTTATTTCTTCCTTCTCCCTTTGCAAGTAACAAAGACATCCATCCACTGCCTAATGTTCAAAGATCTGTGGGAGGTGCAGAGCTACCCAGGGGGATGTCAAAGCAGACAGAGTGCAGTTCAGGGCTGGGAAAAGCAGAACATACAGACAGAAAAAAACCCCCCTCCGTGTGCTAAATGTAAAGTGCAGCCTTCCTGCAGCACATCTTCACCTGCATCACGGCGCCCCGCTGTCAGAGGGACACGCTTCCACGCAAAGCACCTGCTGACACCCTCTCCCCTTGCAAGCAGAATTAATCACACTTACGTGCCAGATTCCACTCTAATTTTTATTGCGCAGCCCCAGATTAATGGTTAATGCAGAGCGTCTCCCCGTCTCCGCTCCCATTACAACGGAGAGCTTTGAATAACTATTAACTTCACGGTTAACTGAAAGAAAATTGTTAATCATTGACAAGCTTATGTTGCATAAAAATCACTCTCTGTGACCTTCTCCCAACTGTGGGAGAGCCCTTTCCTCACGGCTGACCTTCAGTGACACCTGGTACCTGCAGCCTGCAGGAGATCACACTGCGCGGGCTTATCAGCCAGCCAAGGTCATAAACTGCGTGCAGCGGCCAGCGGGGCGTCAGTTATGGGTCTTGGTTTTGATGTGGATCCAACGCCCCGTTCTGTTGCCGACACGGATGCGGTTCTCAGGGTCCTCGGAAAACACCTGACGAGTGGTTTGGTTTGTTTTGGTTTGGATTTTTAAATATTTGGACAAGTGGAGGCCAATCTGTGGAGCTGCAGGTGTTGCTGGGGCACATTTTGCAGCAGTACAGCAACCTTAGACTGGCACATGTGGTTCAGTGGCAGGGTTGGAGCTGCCTGCCCTGGGAACCAGCTCCCATCCAGGCGCTGGAGATGCGGGGCAGGAGATATCAAGAGAAGTGGTGCAGAGCAAGAGAGAGGGTTCTCCCTCTTTCTGTTCTTCTTGTGAGACCCCACCTCAAATATTGTGTCCAGTGCTGGTGTCCCCAACATAAAAAGGACATAGAGCTGTTGGAGCAAGTCCAGAGGGGGCCACAAAGATGATCCAAGGGCTGGAGCACCTCTGCTGTGAGGATAGCCTGAAGAAGCTGAAGTTGTTCAGCCTGGAGATGACTCATGGGGACCTTATAGATGCCTTCCAGTGCTTGAAGGGAACCTACAGGAAGGCTGGAGAGGGACTTTTCACAGAGGTATCCAGTGATAGGCCAAAGGAAAAAGGTTTCAAGTTCAGACTAGATCACCAGGAAGATGGTCCTGGTGGAGAGACTGGAGTAGATTGCCTGAAGAGGTTGTCGATACCCCCTCCCTGGAGGTGTTTGAGGCCAGGCTGGAAGAGGCCTGAGCAACCAAATCTAGCTGAGAGGTGTTTGATGCTCTCTAAGCTCCCTTCCAACATAAACCATTCTGAGACTCTGTGATTCCATGAATCAGGCACCTGCCCATGCAGCAGAACCACAGGTGCAGGATGGAGGCTCCTCCTGCTTTCTGCCTCCCCGTGCAAGCAGCCAGGTTGGGCTGCGGAGGTGCAGCCTCCCCGCTGAGCGGGTGCATGCAGGAGGAGGCTTCCATCCAGCACTTCAGGAAATAAATCACCCACTGTTTGTGAAGTAGGAGGGAAGCACTTGGGACAGTGAAAGATTAGCCTGTGAGCCTCCCAAACCTCCCCTTCTGGCTGTAAAGATGGGCTGCGGATGTTGTGTTTTCTGAGCTCTTAAAATGATTATTTCTGAGCCAGACGTATCAGGCGAGGTATTGTTGGGATCCTGGCAAGGAGATAAATAGGGCTGCAGGCTGCACAGTCACTCCTCTCTGCATCTGGTCACTGTCAGGGCTTCAGCTAACAGGCTGAGGACCATGTGTGACAGTAAACAGCCTCTGCAGCTGCTGAGGGCTAAACGTAACTGTATATTGCTCCAAATCCAAACAGTTCCTCCTGAGGCATCGCGTGTCCTTCCCCAGCACGGAGCTGCAGCCATTGACCTCTGGAGCCTGCACTGCATCAGCTCCTCCTGGCTTCTCCTTGGCCAGCACTTCCCATCTCTGTTTATGGCTGTGGCTCTGCAAAGTGAGAGCAACAACCCCGGCTGGGGTCAAGCTGAACACGGCCAAGCATTGTGCAACCTTCTGCCGATGATCTCAGCGCCGAGCTGCCAAAAGCCAGGGGATGGCTGAGGCAGGAGTCTGCTGAGGAGGGACTTGCGGGGGAGTGGGGAGCAAAATGGGAAGAAACGGGCGGTCCCATGAGGGACAAGTTTTGCAGGAAGGCACAGATAGCTCCAAGAACCCCAGCACTTTCTAGACATCTCTGACCAGGCCTCATGAAGCCTTGCAAAGACAGGAAAGGTCTGGGAGATGCTCTTGGCTCTTGCTTGGTCCTCAGACATGTTGATCTGCCTGCAAAGATGAAGCCCCATGCAGGTATTTGGGCACAGTGCCCAGCTCGCCCAGGCAGCTTCTTCCCTTATTCTTCCTCTTCTGCCTTGTGCCTCTGCCTGCTGTGTGAAGCCAGGAGCAGTTTGGTCAAGATGGTTTTCAATGGGTTTTGTTGACCTCGTTTCATGAGAAAGACAAGCATGTCTTGTCATCTGGAGCCTTTGGCCACCCCTATGATGAAAAATATCTTCCACCCAGAGCTCAGTAGCATCCAAGGGGAGTCTGTGAATGCAGGGAGTTTGATTAGCTGGTCTGGCCTCTTTCCAAACCAGGTTATTGCCTGCCCAGGTTAACTGAGGAGATGACAGGACTTGGGGGGCTTTGCCCCGGTGCACCAGCTGGGTGTCTAAAAGCTGCAGCAGGAGGCTTTTCCAAGCCTCAACACCCAACATGGCAGGTGTGTCCAGCCACCGGCCTCCAGTGCGGCAATTCAGTCTGCCGCTTGGCTTAAGGACTTCCTGGTTAATAACGTGTTAGCCCGTTCACACCAGCCCTTCGGCCTGCTGGTCCACTGCACAGCCCCACTTGATCCTACAGGGAAGAAAGACGCCTTTTGGTGTTGGCTGACTCCCGGCTGGACCAGCTGGCCAGGTGCGTGGCCAGTTTCCACGCCGCTTCGAAGCCAAGAAGTATTTTGAGAAGAATAGAGCCTTTAGCCCCGTAAGTAAAAGCCGTTTATCTTGGGGTGAAAAGCTGCTGGCATGGAAAAACTCCAAAGCTCTGCGAGTCTCTTTTCCTGAATGTCTTGGATACTTGCTGGATTAGGTTCACGGCTACGGAGCCGGGGGTTATGAATGACTCTTTCAGCGAGCAGAGCTGCGGAGGGAAGTGGCAAGCGCTTGCCTGCTCGGAAGTGGCACAGAGCGAGGTTGCCCGTGGAGCAGACCTTTCTGAGATCGCTGTTCGAGGTGCAGGCAGTGTTGCTGAGTGAGCTGAGGCGGTAGCAAAACCCTGATCGCAGCCATCGCCGTTAGCGCTTCCCGAGGGTGCAGTATCAGCACGGTACCTTGTGCAAACAAGAGCCCAGCACTAGTCCAACCTCTAACATTCTGTGACTAGTGGCTCTGCTCTGCGCGGCTGTTTAGTGACGCTTTGTGCTCCATCCGGAGAGCGTCGGAGTGTTTTATGGGCGCTAATGAAATCACCCTCGCGATGCTCTGGCGAGGTGAGGGTGTTTATCAGCCCTTTCTTGCCCTGCGCTGAGCGTGCCTGTGGTGTCTGGGACTCCCAGCTGCGTGGGGTGTGCACGCCTGTGATTTTCCACAGGAAAACCTGGTGGGATGGGACCTTCAGCAAACACTGCTCTGCTCCACCGCTGTTACCTGGCCAGGCTCTGCTGCCTGGTGCTGAGAGCAGGTTTAGGAGGAGGTGGTGGCAAGCACACTGCTGTGTCACCCCCTGCACAGCACAGGCTGGTTTCAGGGTCACAGCCATCTTCCACAGCCCGAGGTTTGATTCTCATCATAGGCACAGAAATCAGATCCTCCTCTTGGGTCAGTGAGGTTGTGCCTCCTGCATTTCAAGGGCCTTACGGCCACTTGCAGTGGTTGAGCTCCAGGACTTCTCCTATAGGGCCAGGTAAATCTGGAGAGGGACTTTTTACATGACAGTCTAGAGATAGGGCAAGTGGGATGGTTTCAAGGTAAAAGAGAGGAGATTGAGATCAGGTTTTTTGGAAGAAATCCCTACCTGTGAGGGTGCTGAGGCACTAGAACAGGTTCCCCAGGGAGGTTGTGGCTGCTCCATCCCTAGAAATGTTCAAGGCCACATTGAATGAGGCTCTGGGCAGCCTGGTCTGGTGAGCAGGGGGATTTGAACTAGATGATGTCCCTTCCAATCCAAACCCGTCTATGATTCAGCATCTCTGAATAGCAGCCTGGACAGTGTGATGCTGGAACCCATCTCTCTCACTTGCATTTATACATGTCTGTGACTTCTCTGGGTGAAAGATGGGATGTTCAGTGCAGTTTTGCAATGATCCTGCCATTCTCACGCACAGTAGCCCCAGTTTTGTCACAAAAAATCAGTGCTGGCCCCAGGGTTGTTATTGAAGCTACCACTGATACTTTGCTTTAAATAGATCCTAAGCAAACCTCTCTGTTTGTTTTTCTTGACATGGTACTGGCTGGTGCTTTCCAAGAAACAAGGGAAAAAAAAAGCTGGAATCACAGTGGTGACTTTGACTCCATCTGGCAAAAGCAAACTGATCTCCTGAAAGAGAGAGGCACAGCCACGAAGGGGGAAAGTAGACGGGTCACTGCAAGAAGCTGCCTGTTCCTTCTGACCCAGTGGCTGCAAGTAACAACACTTCTTGGTTCAGAGACACACACAGCTTCAGGATCTTCTCGGTCACAAGGACACCAAAGGGCTTTCCAGGTGCATGAGGTCTGCGCGTGGAGTTTCATAATGGATCTCACAAAGTTTGCTGCACTTTAACCTGCTCTGCCAAGTGCATCTTTTGCCTTTCTGGGTCATGCAGCCCATGAGGCGAGTAGGCTCGTGCCTGTTGCTGGTGTGAATCCCTGGGGACCAGAAGATGACATTGCCAGGTGCACCCTTTCTCTACCCCAGAGTGTGTTGGCCTTCCCCCTGTGGAGTCTGCACGGTTGTGGTGACCTTGATGCTCAGGGGAAGGGCTGAGACCTTCCTCTAAGTTGGGCACGCACCTGTTTTGGAGCTCTGGAGGTCTGAACTTAGGAGTAGCTCAGAGCAGCACCTCTTAGAGAGAACAGGGGAGTGACTGTGCATCCCAGAGGAAGAAACTCCTGGGAGTCCCTCAGAGCTTTTCCTGTCCTCTCCTTCGCTGTGTCTTCTGGATGGAAGTTCATCCAGTAGGTGCTGAGAAACCACCCTGCCTGCATGGTACTAGCACACGGGCCACTGAAACAGGTCCCAGTGATTCAGAGAGGAGGCTTCAGCCCCCATTCTGAAACAAAGGGATGAAGACAGCACTTTTTATCATTGTCTCCATCATCCAACTCCTCTGCATCCTCCTGAAGTTTTGTGGGCTGGTGTCTGCCTTCTGCACTGCCTGGGTGCCCTTGGCCAAGGTTCAGCTGGGCACAGCTGCCAGAATAAGATTCAAATCCCAGTGCTCAGAGCTTCAGCCCCAATGAGTCACCAGTTTGGCTAGTGGTGAGCTGAAACTGTGGTGTTTGAGTAGACCTTTCTGAGCCTCTCCCTCCTGCTGCTCACTTGGAGATGTGGTCTGGTTTGTCTGGAAACAGGTGTTCAGACTGGGCTTCTCTACGAGCAAGAAGCTGAGTTGGGAAGTCTTAGAGCTGTGGTTTGCTCAGTTTTAGATCTGAAGCTGGGAGAGTCCTGGTGGGCTTTACTGCTGCTGGTTGGAGAGGCAACCACATATGAGATGCAGTGAGGTCTCCGGGCGATGCTTCCCTCTTCCTCAGCCAGAGGTCTGAAGTGACTTCTATACACCCCTTCATGAAGCAGCCTCTCTGGCTAGTCCACACCTAAATCCATGAACTTTGCTTCAGGGAGAGGTGGAAGCCTGGTCTTGGGGAGGTAATTGTTTTCATGATGGTCAGAACCAGACACCATATTGCAACACAGGCTAAGACATGGATGTGCTTGAAGGCTTCGTCAGATCTGGATCTAGGTTTTGTGACTGCCTCTGTCCTAAGGACTGGCTGGATCATACAGTCCTGCAATCCCAGCTGTCCACCTCCTGAGACTCCCCCTCTGCAGAGAAATTGCCAAGAGGATGACTTACACAGTGCTTTGGGTGGGCTTCTCGTTGTGTGGGTGGCGATGGTGACAAATGCAGTTTTATTTTGGGGCCATGTTCACACATGTTGTTAAAGATGTAAGAACTGCCAGGAAGAGCTCAGGCTGAGTTTTGTTGTCTGTGCCATCCACTGAGCCTGCTGAGAACTAGAGCTTGGCTTAAGCCTTGGAACCCAGGTTTGAGGGCCACTTCTACAAGCTCTCTGTTGTCATGACATCGGCAACAACAGGCAGTCTTGAAGTGTAGGTAGAAACACCATCCTTGTCTGAGCTGCCCATGGAACTGCTTAGAGCTTGGGCTTCTTAGCACCTGAGCAAGAAGGCTCCAGTACTTCCCATTTGGGTTCTTTCTCCTGCCCATAGTGCCTGGAACATGTGTTATTCTGTCTACTGATGGAAACGATAATTAGGGGATTTGTCAAGAGCAACGTGCATGAACTTTTCAAGCTGTCATTCAAAAGACCATTTTTCACAGTCAGCTCTCAATTATCGTGGGTGCATCATCTGAGCTGTGGATCAGACGTGCCACGTTTAAACCCCCCCTCCCCAGAACTCTTTCAAAACCATTATAAAGTGTAGTGCACAACACTGTGTGTGTGTGTGGGGGGGTTCTTTTTATTTATAATCTCATACTGCATCTTAAACTTGGCTTTCTTTTTATTTCCAGAAGAAAAGATATTAAAGCAATACATTTCTAGAGCCTTATTTACATGCCTTTCGTACGGTTGTTTTGCTTTCCTTCCTTTGCCCTCGTCACCCCGAATCCTGAGAGCGGAGAATATCTGCTGACAGCGTCTCTGGAGGAGGGCATGTGACACGGTGACCTTTCCCCAGCTGTTTTCTTTCTTCTGCTGCTGCGTAAGGGTTTCGCGGTGTGATGCTGCCCAACCAGTCTCGGGCTGGAGACGGAGCGCTCTGCTGCACGAGAAAGAAAGACAGAAGGAAAGAAATCTACACCTGAAGCATTGTGAGTGAGTGAAAAGCAGCTGAAAGCAGAGGGATGTCTTAGAAATGGTTTGTCAGGCTGGGGGAGCAGCAGCTCCTGAAAAACATACCTGCTCAGTTAAAGGGGCTGCCCTAACAGATGAGGGCTCGGTGCACATTTCAGCTGCCATCACTTCAAAAGCCCTCGTGGCTGAATCAGCAGATTTCTGTTGCCACACAGAAGGGATGCAGCTGGCCTGCCGCTCCGATGCCCACAACAAGGTTTGCCTTAGCACTCCTTAAATCAACCCCCGCCTCCTCTCAAGGTCCCCGTGCCTCCCCAGCCTGGAGCTGCTGCTCTGTTCTCCGCGGCATCCTGCGGTTGGGCCATGTGCTCCTGCCTGGCTCGGTTCCACCCGTGTCAGCGCTGGGTACAGCCAGTGCTAGACAGGAGCCCTATCAACCCCGCCCAGGCTTTGGCAAGGTTTGGGTCCAGATCCCTGCTTTCAATACAGAGCAGTCCAAGAAGCGACACCTGGGGATTTCTAGTGCTGCTTGGAGAGTCTGAAGGCAGCTCAGGATTTTCACAAAAACAAGCCACGCTGAGTGAAGTATCACTGAAGGGTTGTCAACGTTAATCCAAAACCTACTGCCCTGCAATACTTTTGCTCTCTTATTTTTTTCCAGCTGCAGGAATGGAGAAGGAATAACACACATTTTTTTTTTTAAACAGGACTTTTTCTGTGAAAGTAGAAAAAATTGGTAAGTTGTCACCTTTTTATCCCAAGCAGAAGGTTTTCTGAAAGCAACATTTGGTTGAATTTTATTCTTTAAAGTAACTGGTGTCTGAGAAATCCTGACCAGGTTTAGTGTCTTATGGAAGATGCTGCACTCGATGAAAAGGCTGGCGGGCAGAAACAACAGACCCACTCATCGTCGCCCAGCCCCGCTGCCTTCCTGGCCACCTTGCTCACTCTCAGCCCCACGAGCCCTGTCTGGTGACACCAGCTCTTCCACTGGCTTTGGTGACATTTCTGGGCTAAGAAGTCGTCCTGTGAGCCACAGAACAAGAAGTGCACATCCCTTGCGGGACGGTGAAGTTCTTCTGAGCCCTGAAGGCAGGAGCGACGTTTCTGTTCGGTTCTGTTCCCGCTCTCTCAGGAGGTTTCCATCAGGTAAACAAAGGCCCCCCTCTGGATTCACCGAGGTCATTGGCAAATGGCAGGATGGCATTTACACTGCTGAGCTGTTCGCACCAGCACGCCCTCCCAGACGGCAAGTCCACCGGGGAGGAGGTGACCTTCAGCGCTTCTCACTTTGCCCTGGATCCGGCACGCAGGGGGTTGCCTGACTGACTGCAGAGCCTCGGTGCTGTGATCAACATAAATCATCCTGAGCACTGCTGGCGGTGATGCTGCAGTGGGAACCAAGACAGGCGCCTGCCCTGCGCTGTGCAAACGCGACGTCACTGTGAGGAGTGGGATGGGAGGTCGGAGACCAGCTCCAGGCAGCTGCTCCTGCCACCTTTCCTGAGCAGGGCTGTCCTGCCTGGCCCCAGCCTCCCGTCTCGGCGGGAGCGTGAGTGAACCACTGGGCCTGGCTGGGGAGCTGGTTTGCCACCCACATTGAAGCAAATCACCACTAGGAAGTGTTTGGATTGAGAGCGTGGTGATGTTCTGGTTCAGCTTATCGCTTTTCTTTGGTACCAGAATTAACAAAGCTGGAGCAGCTCTCCTGTGAGGCCAGACAGAGAGTTGGGGCTGTGCAGTCTGGAGAAGAGGAGGCTCCCAGGTGACCTTATTGTGGCCTTGCAGTATCTGAANCTCCAAACTCTTTGTGCCTGCCCTCCCTGGGCAAACCACGAAACACGTTTCATTTTAGAATCATAGAATGGATTCGACTGGGAGGGTCCTTTAAAACTCATCTAGTCCAACATCCCTGCAGTGAACATCTTCAACCAGAGCAGGTTGCTCAGATCTTCATTCAGCCTGACCCTGGCGTATCTCCAGGGATCGGGTATCAACCACCTCTCTGGGCACCTGTGCCAGAGCTTCACCACCCTCATTGTAAGAAATGTCTCCCTTATATCTAGTCTAAATCAACCCTCTTTTAGTTTAAGACCATCAACCTTTCTTTTGTCACAACAGCCTCTACTAGCAAGTCCTGCCCCATCTTTCTTGTCGACTCCCTTGAATTGTTGAACATTCTGCTCTGTTTTGGAGGAAAAGATGGGCTCCGTGAGTAGTGGAGCTATTTAAGGCTGCTCCTTTTCCCTCTGGATCTGTGTGGTTCTCACCGTGCCGAGGGCTGACTTTGACTGAATTCTTGTAACTCGGAAGAAAATGAGCTCTCAGAGAATCTACTCCGAGTGGCACTGCTGTGGATACCCTAATCGCAGGAGAAACCTTCGCGGTTTGCAGTTGGCATGTACTAAACCCCAGCAGCTCCGCGCGAGAGCGGGCATGGGCTGAAGTGTGAATTACCTGCTGCTGAATAAGGTGCAATAATTCCTTCCCTTTGAAGGAGGATTCGTAGAGGCTCTGTCCAGCTGCATGTTTTCAGGAAGCTCTTAGCAGCAGCTTCCCACCTCAGAGGCTGAAATGTTTCAGAGAGGATTTTCCATTTGGTGTCAGGGAGAGCAGGTGTGGGGAAAGGTGGGGAGATATGCAGAGAAGAAAGAGCTGGAGCTTGAGCAAAACCAGGTGAAGCAGGTCTTGCCTCCACCCGTGAGCAAGGCACACAAGTAGCTCTGCTGCCTGGCCACAGGGCAGGGATGGGCATGAGTGATGTTTGCAGGCATCAGGCTGTTGAGTACTTTTGTCTCCTTGGATAGGAGATGTCACTCCTTTGCTGCAGGCCCTCCAAACCCCAAGCCAAGGTCCTGGTTCCACCACTGTCTTTCTCTGTCCTGTTTCTTTTGTCCCTGGGAGAGTAGTCACTGGCATCCCAGCTGCAGGGTCAGCCAGGAAGGCTCCTCCTTGGTGAATCACCTCATGCTCCTCAGAGATGTGCTGCACACTGGCAGGACCAGGCAGAGGGCTTTAAGATGAGTTGCTTTAACAACTCTTCCAAACTCCTCCTTTTCTTCCCGTCTCAAAGAGACAAACATTAGCTTTGAAGTCTTTGAAACAACATCAAAGGATGAGATTTCCAGAGGAGCTTAAGGGAGTTGGGTGCTCTCCCTTGACCCACTGGTGGTCAAGAGGAGACGGGCATTTAATCCCTGGAGGTACTTTGGAAATCTTGTCCTATTTGTACATCCTTGCTGGGAAGGAAGTGAGAAACAGTTGGCAGCTCCTTGGCTTTGTAAAAGGCAGATCCTGCCCTTTTTTTCTGAAGATAAAACATGATGGATTTGAGGATGATGTCCAAAACCCAGATGTGCTGTGAAAACCACTACCAGCTTTTGCAAGGATAAACACTTAAAACCAGCCTGTGATTTTGCACCATCCAAGAGATGGAAACTCATCCTAACACAGGTGCTGCCACTTGCTCTCCCCTCACCAATGTTGTGGACACTGTGTGACCTTGCTGGAAACCTGAAAACCTCTCCACGTAGAAGTTACCTGTGGCAGCAGCACTACCTCTTTGCTTCTTTTCACCCTGGAGAAGAGAAGGCTCTGGGGGGACCTTATAGCATCCCTCCAGTACCTCAAGTGGCCACAGGAAAACTGGAGAGGGACTTCTTACAAGGTTATCTAATGATAGGACAAGTGGGATGGTTTCAAACTAAAAGAGGGGGGGTTTAGGTTAGATCTTAGGAAGAAGTCCCTCCCTGTGAGGGTGGTGAGACACTGGAACAGGCTGCCCAGGGAGGTTGTGGCTGCTCCATCCCTGGAAGTGTTCAAGGCCAAGTTGGATGGGGCTCTGGGCAACCCAGTCTGGTGAGAGGTGTCCCTGCCCATGGCAGTGGTGTTGGAACTAGATGATCTCAGGGCTCCCCTCCAACCTAAACAGTTCTGTGACTCTGTGAGTTGTGTCATCTTTCAGCAATACTTTGTGTGGCCTCTTTGACAGGGGTCTCACCATTTGCAGGCTTCTGCTGCTGCGTATGAAACCATCCTCTGGGCTGCCCCAAGGCTGGCCATGTGGAAAGGTGGGAGGGTGCAGTGGCTGAGGACTGGTATCAACAGGCTCCTACAGAAAGACAAAGGAAACTTGGCTGCAGCTTGTCTGTTGTGCTATTTTTGGTCAAGGTAATAACAGGAAACCCACTGTAAATAAAAATAGACAAGTGAAGAATTTCCCGAGCCTGTTTCTCCTCACTGCTTTCCTGGTGAAGAATTATCCCACCTCAGAAGAGCAAATCTTTCTTGCTTGCTCCTTGGAAACAGGAACAAGAGCACTGGAGGTGAAAGAAGTGCCTGTGGAATTGTCACGAGGGTGACAGCAACACATTGTCCGCTGGGTGCCAAACATGCATCCTCCAACACCAGTAAAGACTGTGATCTGCTGGGCTTATCGTGACAAGGAGCTGGTCTGTGTTGCACCCACACTTCAGTGTCACCTCACTTGCAGTTGCACCCAGGGTCATGGAGCACTCCTACCTGAGCCAACAACCAAACAGGGCATGTGGGTGCCAGATTCCTGCCCTGGTCATAGCCACCACCTTTCACAGTAGCCTCATGTTTTGTCCTTTTGCTGCAGAGTCTCTGTTTCTGGGGGACCTTTTTCCTTGCCATATGAGACAAGGAGATGGGGCTCTCCCACCCTTACCCACTGAACGTGTCTGTTGGTCAACAACTACTGGTGTAATCAGAAGAGTGCATTAACCCCACTGTTGCCACAGAGCTGTGGGACTCTGCCAAGCAATCAGCTAACTGACCCTGACACCTTATCGCGGTCTGCCTGCCCCTCCAGTAGTGCTAAAGGGTGCTCGCTAGCTCCACTGCAAAGAGTCCTCTGCATTCGAGGAAATCCTGTCACCAGGAAGTGCAAAGGCAGTTTACCAGGAGCCCCAGCAGATGCTCTGAGGAACCTGCAGATGTGCTGCAGAGCACCGTGAGGATGGTATGTGTCAGGGTCAGAGAGAGCTGCCACACAAACCCTGCTGAGAACTGGTCCCTGCCAGAGGGTTTTGTGTACAGTGCATGCTTAGCATTCCCCAGGGTTTGCAGGGCCAGTTGGTGACTCAGCAGGGGTGGGAGTCTTGTTAAAGCTCTCTTGGGGATGCAGCTTCAGAAGCTCACCCAGTTTCAGGTGTTGAGTTTTCCATTCTTGGCTGTTCATGCTGACAGTGATGAGAAGATTAAACTTCACTGGAGATGTTGAAGACCCACCTGGATGTGTTCCTGTGTGACTTGGTCTAGGTGGTCCTGCTGTGGCAGGGGATTGGACTACATGATCTTTCAAGGTCCCTTCCAATCCCTAATGATTCTATGACTCTGTGATTCTATGATTATTGTCTGTGCAGAAAGTGCAGGACAAGTGATTCTGTGGTCTCAGAAACGAGTGAAGAAATGCCAGTTGGTTTCCCCAAATCACAAGCAGTAAGGAAGTGCTTCCAAACCCCTAATTTTCAAGAGCTTTAACCAGCACAGAAGTATCAAAACCTATAAGGCAATGCATGTTCTCTGAGTCTATACTACTGTTTCTTCACAAAAAAGTCACTGATACAGCAAGACAGATGCTTTGCAGAAAGAAGGGAGAGTGAGTTCTTGCTTCTGCCCTCAAAGCCCTGCCACCCTATGATCAAACACCTGATCAACGTTTACAGAGTTTGAAACTGCAGAGCAAAGAGAAATGCAAAGCAGCTTGTGAATGGAGAGGTGTGAAACCGAGCGTGTGAAACAGCAGATCTCATCTGTCAGGTCAGCTTCCTCTATCTACTGAGATGTAACCCACAAAAGATCAGGAAGCTCTGCTCTACAGCATTTGGACTCTTTCAAAAAGACGTGTGTGAAAGTAGACACTGACGCCATGGGAGATGGATACCAGGGAAAGAGGCATTTCTCTGCGTGTGAGACCTGCTAGCGCAGAACACTGGCTCTGAGGAGCCTGAGAAGTCCAAGTTTTTGTCCTCACGTATGAATACAGCTTTTGTTGAGGGCTGTGGATGTTAGATAAGCTGCATGGATGGTCTCATTCTCTTTCTCCCTCCTGCTGTCTACATAACTGACAGAGTTGTCTAAGCAAATGTGAAGCTGCTCCATGCCTCTTGCCCAGGTTGCCTGAGGTAGCAGAAGAAGATTGAGGCTGACAGGGTTCTGCAGGAGAAAAAGTGGTGGTGGTGGTTCTAATTTAGGGATGCTCTTTAATTTTACCCACGCTGTCTAATTTTACCTGTTTTCTCTTTAATTTAGGAATTCAGTGCACACTGAGAGGCTAAAGCTTAATACAGACAGTGCAGAAAGGTGCTGTGTTCATCTACTGCCTTCATGAAGTAGGGATGGAGGGACTGAGAGGAGCTCTGTAGAGAGGGACTTGGGGAACTGGTAGACAAAAAGGTGAGTGTGAGCTGACAGTCAGCCCAGACAGTCAGCGGTACCCTAGGCTGCATCAAAGCTATTGTGATCAGCAGGTCAGAGGAGGAGATTCTGCTGCTCTGCTCTACTCTGGTGAGACCTCAGCTGGAGTCCTGTGACTGGTTCTGGAGTCTTCAGCACAAGAAGGACACGGAGTTGTTGGAGTGAGTCCAGAAGGGGCTGGAGCACCTCTGCTGTGAGGAAACGCTGAGGGAAATGGAGCTGTTCAGCCTGGAGAGGAGAAGGAGCCCTTAAGCCTTTCAGTACTTAAAGGAGACCTATAAGAAAGATGGAGACAAACTTTTGTAGAGGCAGGACAAGAGGTGATGGTCTTAAACTAAAAGAGGGAACATTTAGACTGGATATAAGAAATATATTTTTTACACTGAGGGCGGTGAAACATTGGAACAGGTTGCCCAGGGTAGAAGCCCCATCCCTGGAAACACTCCAGTCAGGTTGGATGGGGCTCTGAGACACACAATCTAGGTGCAGATGTTCCTGCAGGGGTGTTGGACCAGATGAGCTTTTAAGGTCCCTCCCAACCCAAACCAGTCCATGATGCTACAATCCTACTGCTGCTGCCACTGCCCAGGATGATGCTTTGTCAGGATTTCCAGAAGAATTGTAAAGATGTTTTCCCCCGGGGTTCATAAACAGAAACATTCTCATTTCAAAGCTCAGTCCTCTGCTGTAGTAGCCCGTTTCTCATCACGACATCAGCACAGCCAAACTCTTCAGATGATGTGCAGGGCTAATCGAGTTACAAGCAGCCTCCGGAGCATCCCTTGCTGCCCACTGAGCAGGCACAGGCAACGTGCAAATGTAGTTGTCTTGCTGGATCAGGGCTAGGTGATAACACGCTCCCACTAGCCAAGGGGGAGCACACGTTAACAAGGTGACATTTTGGAGTGGAGGTTACATTACAGGGCAGAGAAACCAAGTTTCAGTAGCGTTTGCTGCACCGTCATGTAGCTGCAGGACGGGTGAAGCAGTCGGGTTTTGAGACGCAACTCAGCAGCAACCTGGCGCTTTGCAGCTCTGTTGGCTTTCTGTGCAGGCATAGGATGGGGAGGGCTTCTTCTGCTCTTGTGTGTGCGGTCACACACCTTGCTTTCTCATGGTAGGACAAATAGGCCACCCAGAACAGAAAGTAGGACATTTGGCCTGTCTCCTCTATGGAGGTGCGATGCAGATTGGCTTCCCGAGAACTAGGACAGTCCCCAAAAAGTAGAACAGCTGGTCACCCCATTCGTGTCTGTCTTGTATCCTTTAAAGCTCAAGCTTTAAGAGATGTTTTTGGCCTACTTAGGGAAATGTTTTCTGAAAACAGGGACAGGTACAACTGAAAGGGACCAAGCCCTCTGCTTTCCTTCCGGAGCACTGAGCTGCACCAGCTTTGGGAGGAGCCGTGTGCTGGACAAATAAACCACGCAGGTGCTCTGCACCACTTCTTGCTTGTGGAACAGTGCCACAGATACACATCTGACCACCCTGGCCAGGACATGTCTGTTTTTCAGCAGCAGAATATGGACTGGAGACGCCTCACTGCAGCGTGCGATGATGCTTCACTGCCACAGGGAACTGTTAACAAGTCAGACTCCTGTGTGTGCTCTGTTACCTGCCTATAACAACATAAATCTGACCAGAAACAAAACAGTGACTCTCATCCAAGCAGAACATATAAAAAACATCCACAGAGGCCCTCTGTGCATTAAGGTTCTTCTCTCAGTGTAGTTAGGTCCTTACAGCCTACAATTTCTTTTGAGTTCTTATGATGCCAGTGGGACGGTAACGTGGGGACTGTGCAGCAGCCTGTGCAGGTGAACAGGAGCACAGAGCACCAACCAGGTCAGCTGTAGCTGGTTCTTGGAAAGATGCTGCTGTCCTCACTGGTCCAGGAAAACATCTTTGTGTCTCCCCTAGTGACATCCATGAGTGTTTCCACCTGGTTGCAGCTTTGACTAATCCCACGTGAGCTTCTCACCTTGAGGCAGAGGTTACTCAGCGTGGCTGTGCTGCCTTGAAGTCTGGGTTCACTCTCTTGGGACTCATCATTAGTCAAGTCAGGTGTGAGGCTGAATCTTAATAGTTAGAGAGGGAGGCTAATAGGGAGGGAAGCCTTCCAAATATTTTATCCAGTAAGTGTGTTATGGTAATGAAGTCGGAGCTCCAGTTGTAGCGGGGAGCTCGCTGCATTGAGAACAGGTCTTTAATCCACACGAAGAGGTGTTTCATAAGCCATATGTGATGCCCTGCTTTGAATATTAATATCATGAGCTCTTATTCAGCTCACAGCCGCTCCATGGAAGAGCTGTACCTCTGCGAGGCCAGAACGAGCCCTTGGGTGCTCCCTTTTTTTTCCCCAAAGACAGTTTCAGGTTGTTCTGTGCTCTTAATTCAAAATTCTTATTCAGTTTAGAGTCTCCAATGCCGCTGCATTTATATTACATAATATTAACTGATTTTAGCTTTAATGAAAACGTGAAGGAGACTAGAGGACAGTGGGCTCACTCTACTTAGCCGAGTGCCCCCTTAGTTATATCCTTCGTGAAGTTACTTAATCTTCTGCAGGGCAGCCCCTTCTAAATAAAATAACACAAGAAGGCAGCGACCGTTCCGCTGAGTTTTAAACAGCCTTCAGCAAAAGCTGGGGGATGAATATTCAGTGTGAACCAAGATGTCTTCTAGCTGTGCCAGCCACGCAGCTTCTGAGTTTCACATTTGTATCTGTAGGTAGAGCTGAGGGAACGGCAGCAACAGAGCCGCTGCTCTAGCGTTTGCTCCCACCAAGTGCCATCTGCCCAGAGCTGGGGGCTCTGCATCCATGGTGGTAGCAGGATTACAGTGAAGTGGAGGTCTCAGAAGTGGATGTGGACAATCCTCATGATTTTTAATATTAGAGGACCCCTACAGTAATGCCTGGGGAAGGCGGCTTGGGCTGCTAATGCTTGGTCATACTCCAGCTCACCCAACCATGAGCTGAGCAGAGCCAGCTGCCTGGTGGGGGAATCCCTCCCACAGAGGCAGACGCAGTGAGCGATGAGTGAGCTGTCACTTCTGCCTGGTGATTGCTGGAACTGTTTTGCCCTCCCAGTACTGGAAAGGGATGGAGCAGGTGCTGCTTTTCTCTGTGGGTAGTCCCTACATGTGCATGCACTCCCCACTGGAAACTAGTGTCATCGTTTTCTGGTTGTGACTGAAGGCTCTTGCTCTCCAGTGACCAGTAGGACATACTTGGGCTGGAAGCATCCAGACCAAGAAGCAAGGCAGGGTTTGATGTGCATCTGGTTGGGGTAGCTAACTTGTATCCCATGCACAGTGTTTGTGTTACAATCATCTGTCTCTGTGTTTGTTTCTACACTTTTCCCCATCTCAAAGGAACTGCTTGGAAGAGCAAGTTACTCTGTATCTGAGCTTCTGGTTGTGTATGAACTCCTACACAGGACAAATGTTAGGATAAGGGTGAATCCAGTGGCACTTTCTTGTTATGGGTGTCTCTGGGAAGCATAAGAAGTAGAAAGCCAAAGCTCAGAAAGGTGCATTAATATCTTTGAGATATGTCTCTAAGTCCTCCGGAGTGATAAAGCCATCAGGCAGCAAGCTGGAACCATTCCCTACTGTGCAGCAATTTACTGTTTCCTTCTGCCACTTTCCACCCTGGTCTGCTCTGCCTGATGTTACACCTTAAACTCGGACTGTAAAACCTCTTCAGAGAATGTTTCTACCTGCTTGCACCAGGCCTGACCCAGCGAGGACCTCAGCTTAAGGTTCTCTTACAAATTCACAGTACGCTTTGGCTTCAGTAAGGGAGTGGGGATGGTAGTCAGAGAGAGCTGAAAGGCTTCCAGCCCTCTCAGAGAGGGGGCTCTGACCTCCTGAAAGCCAAGCAGCCGCATCCTCTCTCCCTCTTTGGGTGCTCTCAGCCCGAGAAAATAGCCAGGGTTGTTTCTCACAAATGCCCTTTATCTGGATGTGCAGGGGAAGCTGCATCGGGTGAAAGAGAGACAGCGCTCTTCAGATACTCCTACCCCTGTGCTCTCATGGTTTTGCAGCACCACATGTCTCTGGATGTGCAAAGTCTGTTCCCTCTTGTAGATCTGAGAGGTATCTACCATTGTGAGCTTTTCCTGTGCTTCAGAGGGTTTGCCTGTTCTGAGCACTCAGGTGCTAGAAAGAGGTGGTTGAAGAGGCTGCTCCTGCTAGAGGAGAGTGTGAGGTGCTGGAGGGATCAGCAAGCAAGGTGTTCAAGCTGGGTTTACCAACAGCTTCTAGGTTGGGGAAGGACCACGTCCTCATGAAAAGTGGGATCTGTGGGTTAGGAGCTTATTTAGAGGGCGTGGGTCTGGAGTGGGATGGCAGCAACCCCAGCTCAGTACTGGGGAAAGTTTAAATCTCCCTCCCTTTGCTTCGCCAGTGGGACAAGTGCCTTAGACAGCATAGGACAAGTGGTGGGAGCACTGGGCAGAGGAGAGAGGGGCTTTACTGGTGACCATGGTTAAAGGCAGTGATGGAGCTGTCAGGAAGGCAGAGGCTGTGCTCACAGTGGCTGGATGGTGAACCGGGAAGTGGCCAGAGCTCTGAGGAGAGGGATTTGCTTTTCACCTCTGAAGTAGGCACAGCAGTTGCACAGGGGGTGATTTACATGCTTAAGCAGGGCTTTGGCATTTGTGCCCAGCCTTGTGGTTCACTTCCTCATTCACTTGGATGCATAAAGGAGTGAACAAATGTTTGGTAAACAGGAACCTAAGTTTTCAGCCATGAAAAGCCTTAACTCTCACCCACAAAGCTGCTTGCAAGCACTGGCTTGGAAGTGTTCTTCTGAAGGTGGTGATTTGCCTTCTCCCTGTCTCATGCCTGCAGTAGCTCCAGCCATCCCCGCTGTGTCCCCTCACTGTTGCCCCTCTCTCATGGGTCACCCACTCTGTGGTGCAGCCTGCCTGGTGGACCCCCCCATGCTGCCAAGGGTTTGGATGAGCAAGGAGAGAGCGCAGCAAGGTGGGGTCCTTCTGGCTGGCCACAAACTGGGCTGGTGAGGGCCAACCTGGGAAACCTGCACAGCTGCTGGCCAGGCTCCATTGGGCCGCTGAATAACTGGAGAGCTTTCCATCACCACAGCTGTCAGCCCAGGTATTTGCAAGCACTTTCTTTGGTGGGTTTTTTTCAGTGTGGTTGCTGGACGGGGACGACAGCGTGGAGAGAGGAACCTTTCATGCTTCAGTCTTCTGCAGCATCCGGTGTTTTCATGAAGCCACAAAGGATGTAAAAGAAAACAGAACAAGCGCTCTGTTTATAGGGATTGAGGCCAGCAAAACAAAGAAGGAGCTGTGTTGTTCAGTGGCCACTCGCAGTCAAGGAGTCTGAAGACACAGGTCCACAAGAGATGGTCTTCCAGGCTGGAGCCCACCCTGCCCAGGCTGCAGCTTGCTGCCCCTCGCTTGTGCCGCTGCAAGAGCTGGCTGGTGCTCTGCGTCCACGGTGCAGCCCAGCATTGCTGTGCATGTTAAAAGGGCTCTCAGGAATCTCCAGCCTTCTGCAGCTGCCTGGGAGTTTGTCTTGTGCAGGGCTTTTCCTCTTGAAGCCCTTGCAGGACACATCAGAAGCAAAGGAGAGTTGTGCAGCTCAGCAGGCAAGACCTGTGCAGGGAAGGGAGCTGGGCAATCTGTAGTCAACACACCACCAGCAGCTGCCTCACAGGTTGAGAGCAAATGTTCCCTTCCACAGCCTGCATTCAGTGCTGACTTTTGTGCAAGCTTGGTAGTGGGAGATGGCACAGAAACAGGTCTGATGCAAAAAGGCTGCTGCTCCCAAAAGTAGTCCTGGTGCTTTTTTGGGAGCATTGCACCAGAACAATGGCTGTGGGAGGGAGAGGGTGATGACAGCCTGTGATTCTTAATCACTCACATTCATCTCTTCTCAGTGTCCAAGCTGACTGCAGTGCAAAATGGAAGCAATTGCACAGGAGGTGTCAGATGCGAGTCCTTTTTACCATCTAAACTCAGTGTCCCTGACTGCAGCTCCCTGCATGTCCCCTGACCCAGACTCTGTGCTGAGTGGGACAGCAGGATATGAAGCTGCCCCAGCCCATGACTCGTCCACCATATTTCATCCCTCATGGGAACAAGCTGCAAAACAAGAAACAGCCTGTAACATCATGAGATCAACAGAATCATAGAATGGCTTAGGCTGGAAGGGAGCCCTGAGATCTTCTGGTTTCAACACTCCTGCCATGGGCAGGGACACCTCTCAAAAGACCAGGTTGCTCAGAGCCCCATCCAGCCTGGCCTTGAACACTTCCAGGGATGGAGCAGCCACAATCTCCCTGGGCAATCTGTTCCAGTGCCTCACCACCCTCACAGGGAGGGATTTCTTCCTAAGATCTAATCTAACCCCCCCCACTTTTAGTTTGAAACCATCCCACTTGTCCTACCATTAGACACCCTTGTTGAAAGTCCCTCTCCATGTTTCCTGTAGCCCCATCAGGTAACTGGAGGGATGCTATAAGGTCCTCCCAGATCCTTCTCTTCTCCAGGCTTAACAGCCCCAATTCCCTCAGCCTGTCTTCAAATGATAGGTGCTCCATCCAGCCCTCTGATCATCTTCATGGCCTCCTCTAGACTTGCTCCAACACTTCCATGTCCTCCTTGTACTGAGGATTCCAGAACTGGATGCAGTGCTCCAGGTGAGATCTCACCAGAGCAGCGCTCCTTGGTAGTCGTTTGTTGAGGAAGGCCTTTTGGAGAAGTAATGCTAGGGGAGACCACGGGAGAGGCAAAAGTCCTGCACCAAGGAACACATGCCTGTTGACGTGCTGTGCCTCCAGCCTGGTGCATTAAAACCTCTTGGTCTGATGCAAAGCTGCTCCTGGACACTCCAAAACTCCTGTTTTCTCCTCATGGCTGGAGTGCTGGTATCCTTCAGAGGGAAGAGCTGGCTGAGGCAGAGGAAATAAGTTCTCACTTGTAACTTTTAGTCACCCAGCAGCCATTTGCCACCTCATTGCAGCAACCCTGCTATCCCAAACACGAACAGCAAGCACACCGGTATGTGTACGCTGCCTCCAGTGCTGCTGGAGCACGCTCCTGCCACGTGGGCTCTCCCAAGTGCCCTGGCCAGCAGGCAGGGATGCCAGGAGGGTGCAGGCAAGAATCCTCCTTCACATGGCAGAGACAGCAAATACCTTCTTCTGGACTTCCCCAGGGCTCAGCCCCCTTGCAGGGTTCAACTCCACCCTGAGCTGAAAGGCAGTGTGAGGAGCTCCACGTCCAAACAATCTCCTATTAGCCTGTGAGGAAAATACGGGGCTAAGAGTATTTTAGGAGCCTTTGGAAGGGTGAAGACTGAACCAAAAGCTCATGTTTTATAATCCAGCTTCCCCGAACAGGCTCTCCATTCATGGAGCACCAGTAAAAATTTTGAAGTCATATTCCGGCTGTGGAACAGACCTTGTAAATCCAAGCACATATGGAATCTGTGACAATGAACTTCTCTTTGGGTTTAGCCAAAAACATTTCCAGAGACACGTATTGGGGGCTTTTCTAGGGAAAACATGGGTAGCTAGAATCTAAATAATCTCAATGGTTTCCATCAGCTTGGTGGAGAAAGAACTCACATGTTTAACAGGGAGATTTTTTCCAAAAGAGGCTTGATTAAGATTTAAATGACTTAAAGTGTAAGACTCAGGCTAACTGAGCGCAGGTTTGCTGTGCCATATTGCCCATGCAGGTGCTTATGCATCTAGACTATAGAATTAGTGGTCCCCATGTAGACTTAGGTAGCCTCGCCAGGTGATTTTAGTGATTATGTGTCTCTTCCAACCTTGATAATACTGTGATACTGTGTAATTGTCTTCAGGACTGATTTTGTGAAAAGCTCTAATTTGCTCCTAGGGGTTCCTGCTGCCTGTGCTGGGTGCTGCCAAACCACATCATCCAGCTGTGTGACCTGGTAAACTCACACAAATGCAGAGTCCTTGCCTAGGTTCCCTTTCAGATTCCTGCTGGTGGGTAGGTGAGTTTTGGAGCTTCTGCCAGTTTGAAGGCCCTGATCAGAGAGCAGATTAATTTTGCAGACCTCCCAGTCAATAGTTTTGAAAGCTAAGTTTCTGTGGGTCACATCTTTAGTGGTACCTTGAAATATATTTCAGTGCCCTGCAAGTACATTATCACTCAGACAACACAAAGTGCTTCAGGCACTAGGCAGAGAGCCAAAGCCTGAATATTTGCAGTTCCTCCTGAGTCCCTGGTATCTGAAGATCAAGTCGAACCCAGGATCTCCGTAAAAGCTGCATTATTAAGGGTGCCAAAGAAGATTTAGGAGGGCAAATGTGATCAGCAGTTTCCAGTGGCTTTGTTCTGGCGATGAGGAGTTAAAACCTGTGTGAGAGAGACAGAAGGAAAACACTAAATGCATCTTGTAAGATCCCACCATCCCTTGGTTTCTAGCTGCTTAAGTGTAAGCTGCTCTGCTATCCTACCTGGTAAGTGACTCTGAGCTCTTCCATAGCCTTTCCTGCTAACACTGAGCCCAGCTGTGTCTTTGTCTGAGTGCAGATTTGTAGCTTCTGCTGACTTTGTCCATCCTGCAAGTTGGTCCTTGTGAGCAGGAATAGGGGTATCTGCAAGAGGCATTTGGCTGGGCCCACCTCCTCTCTTCCAGCTGCAGGAAGACCTCTCCAAACATAGTTCTGTGTGCAGACATCTTCAAGTCAACGGTTTAGCAGAGCTGTTGGTGTCTGCCAGACATCGATGCTGTGCTTGGCCTGCACCGTGTGAAATTCAGCCCTGTGCATGGAGAGACAAGCTAGAGACCTTGGCTGAGCCTTCAGGCACAGCACCAACGACAGGCTGAGGACTGGGCTGTCAGAAGGCATCGAAGCTTTTGGGTCTGAGTTTGTACAGTAACATGACAGTTTGCTCCAGCATTGTGTTCCTTGCACAGAGGAAGATGAGGGAATTCCCAGGTGTTTACTGTGAGAAACAACCAAGCACACCTGAATGAGCAGCAGGCTCTACAAGAAAGATGACTTCCCCCCACCCTGATTCTATCCAAGGTCTTTCACCATGAAGCACAAACCTGTTCCTGCTCTTAAGAGCACTGAGCTTACCCAACCCTCTGTGCCTGAGCTGTGAAACCTCCCACGAAGCTGAGAGGAGTCTGGTATTCTCTTCCTTCTAATCTCTCGCTGGCAGGTGTGGAAGGGTTCTGCAGTCCTCTTGATCAGGTCAGAGCAGGCTGACAGTCAGGAGAGGCAGGCAGTGAGCAGGCAAGGGAGTTGAGCAACCCTTCTGGCTCCTGCTGTTCCTGCTCCATCAGGGCCACCAGCTCTAACAGGACATGATTACCCTTTCTCCCCCGAAAAAACTGCAAACCAAAGACATTTGTGTGGATCCACCTTTGAAGATATTGTCCTACCTTGGTCCCTTGTGCATCAGGCTGAGGTCAGTTCAACCTGCAGCACCAGGGTGGAAGGGTGCAGCTCCAGCCCCTACCACAGATCATCAGAGGGTGGTTTGGTTTTAAGCTGAAACTTGGAGAGAGTGTTGTGCCCTGGCAAGGGGCAGTCCTGTAGCTCAGTCCTGAAGGAGGCATCCTCGAGATTTCAACAGCAGCAGGGCCAATGGCACTCAAAGGAAATGACCAGATTGCCCACATATTTAAAAAAAAACAGATCTTTTTTGGTAGAATGTTTGGCCTAGCAACCTTTTCCTACTAAGTTGGATGGAGTGACATAAAAGTCCCTTTAGGAGAGGTGGTCATTGTCTGTTAAACTTCAAAAGGATTCCCCATCCGGTCAGAGGCTGAAGATGTTCCTGGGAACCACAGAGCTACCAAGTGGCTGCACCTGGGGTTGGGCTTGCCCATGGTTCACCTTGGTTTGAGCCCCAGTTGTCTCCCCCTGCCTGGAGCCGTCATGGTGAAGCACCCCCCAGCTTCTGTCTTCACTCATGGCCAGGCTGGCTCTCACCTCTCCTTGGCATGCTGACTGGGGAAAGCTTTTCTTAACATGAACTTACCTCTCCACTGGGGCCACCAGCTTGTTCCACACAGGCCCTGAAGTTGCTTCCAAATGGCAGCGAGTCCTCTGAAGTCTCTGCTGAATGAATTTGCTCTTTACAGGTAACGGGTTCGCTTTGGGCACCAGAATATTGCCTTGTGGTTGCTAATAACCTGGGCCAGAACTGAGCTAGTGATTTATTGGAGAAAGGCTTTGCATCTGCCTCCTTAAGTGCCTGCCTTGCTGCTTTGCCTCTCTCCCTGATCTCTCTTCTGATCCCCTTGCCACTCACATTCTGAGTGTTTGCAGCTACCTCTGAACGAGGCATTAATGTAGATAAATATTACTGCGAGGAAGTAATGGCCAAATACTCTCTGCATCATCTATATGCATTGGTTGGGGAACAATACTTCATTTCATACATCATTTGCTATTTCAGCGTGTGGCAATTCTGCAAAATGAAGAAGGAGAATTAGAGAGCTGAAGAGCCCACACCTTGTTCCTGACATTCCCAGAACTGGCAAGCGTGGGCACAGGGCGAGAGCAGTTACTGGCCCGAGATGCTTGGGGATGAGCTCACGTGAATCTCACCCCAACCCCTTATTAACCACCCTGAGTACCTTTTTCTTCCTGCTTTTTTGCCTCTCTCTCTTCTTTGCTCAGCTTCAACACAGCCATGTAGGTTTAATCTTCTTCACCACTCACCCTCAACCCTCCAGCTCACTGCAGTCTGCGTTTTCAGCTGCAGTTTGTCCCAGCATATAACAACACAACCACCAGCCCTTTCCCCTAACTGCAATAAGAGCTCATCTGCTGGTGGAATAACCTTCCCCACCTGGGCTGCTCTTGTGGTTTGGTATCACTTAGTCCTCCCCTGTGAGCTGAGGATGAACCCATCAAGGTAACACCTGCTCAGCTTTATGTTGGTTGTGCTCCTACCGGGGGTCCCACAGCTCCCATTGCCCAGCAAGCGAGAGGAATGGCTGTGCCAGAGCCCTGCATTTTCTGAGACACAGCTGACTCTGCCAGCCCCCTTAAAATAAGGGATGTGTGTTTGGTGAACTTATTCTTGGTGAACAGACTGCTGTGCAAAGATCATCTACCTGCTTTCCCCTTGAGCTTTGCTGTGAATTCATTCCCACTGCTGCAAGGTAGGAGCTGAGCTGTCTTCTCTGGGGTAAGCTGCAGGCTGGGGTGCTCCTCCACCTTGCCTTGGTCCTGCAGCTGTCAGTGCTGGCATGCCAGCCACGCTGCTGAGCCTCATGTGAAGTCTCCTGCTGGAAAGAGCCTCCAGATTTGTGTTGCCGTGGCTGCTCCACAAAGGCAGGGTGTACCCTCCCCCAGTGCCCTGCCAGAAAGGCCCTCAGGGCTCTCCTGCAGAGCGTTCCAGGTGCTTGCTGATCCCAGGGATGCATCCGAAGGTCCTCCCTCAGCCTACTGCGAGTGCAGGGGGAACTTTCTGAAGATCTCCCCTCCTCAGTCTCGCACGGCATGCAGAGCCCATTCATCTCCGCAGTGTGCTGCCACACTCTTTGAAGTGAGCCATCATTTCATTTTCGGTGACTTCCTAATGTGTTTGTTCTTTTTTTCTCTCTCCTTTTCCTCTTTTCTGAAGCAACAGCACAGGCATTGCTGCGCTTGGCAGAGGAACAAAGCCTTATTGTTCAGAGCTCAAGCTCTCCCCTATCAGCTGGGACAAACATGCCACTGCGCTCCGAGACCTCAATCTCAAAAGCCAGCTGGACAAAGAGTGAAAAGGCTCAAAATTGCCCGTTAGGAAAAAACCCTTTACCTTTATCCAGTCTCTAAAGGGCTCTGTCAAGTGCAGTTTTATAGCCACACTTCCTTTTTGTCAGGAATACCTCTTCAGAAACCTGGAAATAGCATCCCTTTGGTATTGATTTGCCCCCCTGAGGAGCGCTGATTTCTCCCCTCTCTGACTGGCGTGGCTCATTATTTCCATTTGCTTATGCAACCCCGTCATCAGTGGGTGTCAGCAGGGCTCTGGTCACACAAAGCAAACCTGCTGTCCATTTCTTTGCACCTGTGTGGCACCTACAGCACTGCCCAGGGGTCTCCTCCACAGGTGCTACCTTCTGGTGCCTCAGGTCCCATAGAATCATTAGGGATTGGAAGGGACCTTGAAAGATCATCTAGTCCAATCCCCCTGCCACAGCAGGATCACCTAGACCAAGTCAGGGTTAGAAGGGACCACAGGATCATCCAGTTCCAACTCCCCTGCCATGGGCAGGGACACTCCACCCTAGATCAGGCTGGCCAGAGCTCTCACACAGCTCCATCCTAGTGTGGACCTTGGTGTTACTCTGCCACAGAATTCCTGTGTAATTCCCCCCCCCAACAAGCCACTTTTCTCATCTGTCAATTGTTGTTCCTGGTTCCTTCTGCTCCTCTTCCCCTCCAGCCTGGTGGCCTCACGGGCCAAGAGACATCAGGAAGGAAAGACTACACAGCAGCGATCTGGCAGTTGCTTATCTCTCTGCCCTGGGATATGCCGTGCAGCCCAAATGTGGCAAACTGTAAACTCCCCTCCAGTTTCCTGTATCCTAACCCTGTGAAGTCTTTCACTGCATTTGGGTCTCCTCCTCCCATAGGGTGTCTTAATTTTGGACTGTTTTCTCCCTAGACCTATTAGTCCGTGTGTCCTCTGAGCTAGGTCATTTCCTCCGCAAGTCCCATATCTGGGTTTTTTTGTCCTTTTGTGTTACATTCCCCTCTTGGCTGGTGATTGCATCTCTTCCCTAGCACAGTATCAATTACAGTCTTAATAGACACGCTGGCTAATGCTTTTTCTAGATCATTAATGAAGATGGTAAATAAAACTGGAGCTAGCACCAGTTTCTAGTAATAACCCTACTGGATGCTTCCCTGCAAGCTGACAGCTCTGTCGTTGATCACTATTCATCACCAAGCCTGAACATCCGTGTCCCTGTGTGAGGTAATTTATATTCATTTAACACTATTCATCACAGAATCAGAGAAAAACCATGGCTAGAAAGGACCTCAAGAGGCTGATTCAGAAATATTTCTGAAGTTTCCAGCCAGCTCTGAAACACCAGCAAGGAGAGAGGTTTTACATCCTTTCCAGTCAGGTGGGTTTAGCGCTCCTTAGCCTTTGCCTTTGCTGTGTGTCTAACTTTAACCTCTCTCGCTACAGTTGAGGCCTCTTAGTTCTTGTCTCACTCACAATGGGTACAGAGAACTGTCTGGAGAACAACTTCTTGCCCCCTCCTTTCCTGGAGACATCTTTCACATGCTTGAGAATCAGTATGTCTCCCCCGGTCTCTTCCTTCCTGGAGCTTAGGGACATGGTTTAGTGGTAGGCTTGGTAGAGTTGATTCTGTGGTTGGTCTCAAAGATCTGAGAGGTCTTTTCCAATCTAAATGGTTCTGCAGCTCTAAACACTCCCCGCTCAGCAAGTGCTTCTTCACAAGTCCAGTTTCCTAGTCCTTCCATCAGGAAGGAATTCCAGTCTCTCCTGAGCAGAGTAGCAGCACTGAATAAAGAACAAGGATGACGTGCCCTGTGTTTTACAGGCAGAGGTCCTCTTTGAATGCCCTGGTGTGGCGACTGATTTGTGACAAAATGGCACTTTAAATTCATTTCCAGACTTTAACATGACAGGAGAGTTTTTGCTTCTAATCCTCTTCTCTCACGTCTTCGTGGCTCATCTCAGCTTGGTGTCTTCTGCATATCTGATAAGGATGCTCACTCTCCCCCCCATCCAGTGGCTGGACCTCTGTTGAACCCTGCTCAGCCCTTCCCTGTGGTCTGACAAAGACACTTGCTTTCTCAGTACAGTTTTCCAACTGGTTTGCACCACCTCCTTAAGGTAAGGAGTGTTTCCTTCCCAAGATTTCCTCGGTTTACATCTTGAATCACAAAGCGAGGTGATACCAAGGGCCCCACAAAGGTCAGGCTACAGCACGTCTCCTGCTTTGTCTCTGTCCATGAGCCCTGCTGCAGGATGAAATTAGGTCAATGTGACATTATTTGCTCCCGGCAAATCAGCACTGGCTGTTCCTTTCCTCTTGGTTGTTACCTAGGTGCTGATGATTAGTTGGTTTAATTATTTGTTCTAGTGCATTTCCAGGAACCAAAGTCAAGCTGACTGGCCATAAGCTACCTCACTCCTCTTTCTGCAGCCGGGCAGGGTGCTGCTCGGTGAGGAGCTCCACCCTCCTGAGGTGCTCCTCAGGGTTCCCAGAAGGTCCCAGCCTGCTGTGCTGACAGACTGATGCTTTCCTCGGATCACTACCAGTTTACAGCCAGAACGCTTCCTGTTCTGTGCTGGTTATGTTTCCCTTTGCTGTCTCACTCCATTTTATCCATGAATGACATCCATCATATGTCTCTCAGTTTTCTGTTTGCTTCCTCTCTCTCTGTGAGGCCCCTGAAGACTGGCTGATGTAGCCACTGGGTCTTTCCCCATGTTTGTTAGCCTTCATTTTTGCACTGGCGTGACTTACGTTTGTGCTCCTGCAGACAGCGCTGAAACTCAGACTTCAGTGAGGTTGTGGACATCACCCACTTCAAACTGGACTTTTTCAAACTGCACAATTCTCGTTTCCAGCACTCTCTTTTTCTCCCTAAAAGAGTAAGCGTAGCAAGCCAAACCCTGACCTCATTTACACCAGTAAACCCTGGGTAGGTGCCAGGAAACTGCTGAATTTATTTGTTTGGGGCTCACAGCGATGAGGATGAGAGTGGCATCTGCCTCATTAATTCCCCCAATTCACTGAAAGTAAATGATTCCAAGAGGAAATAGCTCTGCAGAAGGGAGCCCTGGAAAGAATTAGAGACTGACTTAATGGGATTAAGGGGGAAAAATGCTTCAGCGAATCCACATCAATCCTCTCTTCAAAACATTTGAGGTGCCAGTATAAACACAAACAGTATTTTTGGGAAGGAAAAGGTTAAAAAGCCACTAAACCAAAATATATCTGCTTTTTCTAGTGATGTCCTGCAGCAGAATGACCACCACCCAGAGTTGGCATTACTGTACCTGCCACTTGGTGCTTATCCTCGGGGCTCTAAGGATGGAACCTCAGGTTTCCCGTTTTGTCCACGGGGCTCACGCTGCATTTCCAAGTTTAATAAAAGACCCGTGGAAACCAGAGAGTGTTGATGAGTAGGGATGGGTGAGTGGGTCTGGCCAAGGGAAATCTCTCTCTCCCATGCCTGGCCAGTCTGATGTCCAGCCCGGTCATCCAGTCGCAGCTTTGGCTTTTCACTCTGCAGTTTGCGTTATGAAAGACCCCCCCCACTCCAAGGAAAGCCTGGCTGAGTGGAAGTCTTCAGAAGGTACCTGTGAGAACATGCCAGGGCCACAAACCCATCTCCTCGTGACAGGAGCCTGCAGGGAACTACTGATCTACTTAACATCATGTAAAAATTACAAGGCAGCTTGGTAACAGCATGGACTTGCTGTGGTAGGAGAGGGGCTTCTGACCAGGGACTGTCATCTGGGAAAACCCCACCACCGTGTCAGCCGGCGGCGAGAAGCAGAGTCAAGCCAGACGCGGAGAAGAAAAAGAGTGCCCTTGTTGTGTGAGAGTGACCAACCCAAGAAAGGCTGCTCTGACGTCCTGGGGGACTTTCCAGGCGTTGGAGTCTTCAGGCCAAGACCGAGTGACTGTCTAACAGATGTGTGGTAGCTCAAAAAGAAGTTATGGGCCAGCATCAGACATCAGTGGGGGAGGCACTCTGGATCTCTTCTGCAATGGATTACACTTGATGATTATAATGGTCTCTTCTGACCTTAGACAATTAATCCCTGACATTCAGCTGTCTGTGCTCGAGTGTGGTACTTTATTGTGCAGCAGTTTTGGATCAAAAATTGCTGTTATCAGTGAATTAAACAGGGAAATTAGCAGCGCGGTTGCTCCGGCAGCCCTTGTGCTCCTTAATGTCTTTATTTTATGTTGTACTTACGTGTTTCATGTGCTGCAGAGCTGTGTATTGGATATGCAGAAGCACATTATAGGGGTAATTAGGAGGCAGCTGGAGGGTTTTGGCAGCTGGGAAGGGGACAACAAGCACTCTTGGCTCTTTGAGAGGCAGTTTGGATTTGTGGGAGAGGGACGTTAGCTGAATGCAAAGATTGTCAGCAGGGAGAGTCAAAGGGGCTCACAATAGTGTTTGCATCATCTTGAAGTTAACCACTTCCAGAAGAGAACAACAGTGTGCAGCAAAATAGGAACCATTGTTCAGCCTGCAAACTGGGAATCTCATGAATCTTGCAGCAAAGGGTTTGTTTCCAACGCAGCTTCACTGGTTTAAACCCAAAATATAGCTCCTGTTTGCACTGATGGTCTTTGCAGGGGATGAAGGCCAAATGCTTGAGGAAAGCCTCACTAGCACAAGACACAGCTCTTGGTGCGGTGGGTTTTCACTGTTGCTGAACCACGGTCCACATCTGCTGGAATGCAGAGCTGAGTTGGGCTTTGCCTCATTTGCTTCACGTTGGCACAGTGAGTAGTGGCTTGGGGTGTTCATTCTCCTCTGCAAACCATAGAAACTGCTACTCTGCTCCCTTGTTGCCTGTGAAGGCTTAAGCCTTGCAGCCAGAGAAGGGTGGTCCACGTAGGAGCCTGAGTTTAGGAGGGACCTGGACACATGTTGCCTCTTACCAGAGTTTTATTTTGGACAAAAGAAACAGATCTCCTAGTTGTGGCTTGGTGATTCACATCCTCAGGTGATGCTCTGCTGGGAAAGGATATGCAGGTGAGGAACTGAGGTGCTCCAGCCCATGACTGTTCAGTCCATGGCTCCAGGCTGGAACCAGGCGCAAGCAAAACCAACTGACAGAACACCAGCCTTGCACTTGTGCTGCTCTACTTAACAAGACAGACAGAGCCTTGACCCTCCGTGACTGTGTCAGTCAAAACATTCTAATGTCTCTTGTTTCCCAAGATCAGAAGTGATTAAATTAATTTGTATTTCAGAAGGACCCATCAAAGGGACTGTTCTGGTCATGATGTGATTATCAGGAAGGCCAGAGTAGTTTAGTCTACTTACTGCAACTTACTGAGGACGTGAGGTTGTCTTTCTCCTGAGAACCAACTCATTTTTGATCTCCTAAGTTTTCCTGCTTAATAACCATGCCTTGAGCCAAGCCTGTGCTAATTTTTCACTAATGTGTGAGGACTAATGTAGGGGAAACATAAAGCAATGAGGTTACATGATAGTCCTAGTCTTGGTTGTCACTCTCCCTGGTCAACATTGTCCCAGATGTGCCAGGAGGTCTGAAGCCTCAGTAGTAGTGAAGAAGGTCTGTGATCCCACGTGTTTGGCTGCAGATCCCATCATTACTTGATTTGGATCCATTTTGTTGAGTTGTACTTTGGTTCCTTGTGAGTTTTAATTAGCCCTTCCACCTTCCCTTGCAAAGGGCAAAGACCGTAGCCTTTTCACGCTGCTAGGACCGTCAGCTCCAACTATGTCAGCCTCCTCTCCAAGATCATACATTTCCTTCTCCACATTTAAAATTCCCCTTTGACTTTATGTGGATAAACTTGTTTAAGCTGCTGGATTTCGTTGGACAATGACCCTCACAGTCCACCCCAATGATGGGCAAATCGAATCGCATCTTATACATAATTTCTCAATCAGACAACAAAGTGTTTTGACAGTCTGGATCAAAGGCATCGTGTAAAGTCATGATTACTGTTGTTATAGTGAAATGAGCTCCTGCAAAAATCCTGCTGACTTCTTTGCAGGTTGTCTGCACCGTGGAGCCTTTGATGTGTGATGGCCTGGCACCGTGTCTTGTGTGAGTACAGCCGAGGAACAGAAAGGTAAAATGAGGAAGTAAGTTATTATTAACTATTTTAGGAGCTCAGAACACAATCCTGTGCATGTGATGCAATTGTAGATCGTAGAATCATTAGGGATTGGAAGAGACCTTGAAAGATCCTCTAGTCCAATCCCCCTGCCACAGCAGGATCACCTAGACCAAGTCACACAGGAACACATGCAGGGAGAAGAGCTGTAAGAAAGAGATCAATAAGTGGGGCCTTTCATTTCATCCAACATAGACTCTTTCACACTCTCCATCCCATTTTAGGTGGATGTTCAGTCAGCAAAGTGTAAGATCTGACTCGACATCTTCGTAGTTTGTTGCTGGCAAACTGAAGCAAATGGAGAGGGTGCTCTGTGTGAACTCCACAGCAGCAATAGTGGTGATGGTGGGGAGGCAAAGTCAGGGCTCCTTGAAGTACATCTAGGTCTCCACACTATAGTTCCAGTCCAGAGAAAGCCTCATGTGTGCGTTGAAGTTTCCCTGCTTATACTTCTGAGTCCTCCTCTGTCTCTAAAAGACTTATGAAAAGTCAATTTGCAGATGGGTTGGCATCTGCAGTAGCTCTTCTGTGCAAAGTCCCCACAACAGTGCTTCTGCCTAAGCATCCACTTAGGTGACCTGCCACCCAAAACCATGCTGTGGCTGACTGGCCATGGTTCCTAGAGGAGCAGAGACAAAGCCTCCAAAACCTGCTTCACTTCCTGGGCTACCGGAGCTCCCTACCTTGTAAGTTGCCAGGTGCCACCTCCATCCATTGCATTCTCCCTGTTGTTTTCCTGAATCTCTGGGCTCCTGTCAATTTCCTCTGACAGGGATGAGTGTATTCCCACGGCAACCAGAACTCAGAGTCTGGGCAGGGTTTGTTCCCCTGGCCATCCCCAGCCTGTGTCCACAGAAGCATCTCTGGCACTGGCACAGGTATAGCTGCTTGGGGAGGGGATGCTTTTGGGGCTGAGTGGAAAACACAAAGTCAGCACCAGTGTGGGTTTCTGGGAGGAAAGCATCTGTAGGTTGGATCTAACGTCTCACTTGTTCACTCACAGCACTAGAGGCTGTGGAAGGGCAGTCCTCCAGTGCTCCCAGAAGGTTCTGAAAATGTCAAGACCTTCCCTCACCAAGGCTTTTTCAGAGGCTGATGTGCCTCCAAGGGACTGATCGGAGCATGACTGGAGCACCCCAGGACCTCCCACCCCCCCACGTATATACTCATGCTGATAGGGGATGATAGTGGGAAAACACTGGGAAACTTCTGACAGACCTAATTAAGGGGCTTGAAGTGATAAACATTTTTAATTTGACTCATTTTTGGTGTCACATGCTATCTCTTGATGAGAAAAGTCCTAAAATTAAAAGCTGTTGTAATCTTTTCCAGTCTGCACCTCCCCAAGTGGTATTCCTGGTTGCAAAGCAGCAAAGAAAGAACGGAGTCTTCTTGGAGTCTTTGCTGAACTCTGCTGTTTTGAAGGTGTTCTATCTGGTTTACTTCAAACCTGGCTGAAAGTCCCATCTAAAGAAGGTCTGGGACCAGACCTTCTTTACCAGTGGTGCATCTGACCTTCTGCTTTTGTATGTAGGTGCAAAAGGTGGAAGGACAAAAGCTGGGCTTGTGAGAGATGCCCGCTCACCGCCGTGAGGATGATAGCCCAATCCTGTAGCCTTTGCCCAGGGATACTGCAGCTACATCATCATCTCTCTCTCTTTTTATTAAATGACAGAAATGGTTCTGTATTGAATTACAAGATCCAGATGCTCACTGGGTTTTCCCCCCTGCTGCTTTGTCACTGTCATGGGCCAAGCAAGACTCTCCAGGCTTTCTGGGTGTGGGGACTGTGGTCCAGACTGTGCAGGTCATGCCCCGTTCTGCCCTGGGGAGAGCTAAAGGTGTCAGACTTCAGCCTTCCTCTTAGGAGCCCGTTACTAGTCCACACGTGCCTGCCTTTGTACCTACTGTGCAAGAGCAGTTTTGAACCCAAGGCCTCAACCTCAATGACTCTCTGATGGCACAGCACTACAAGAGCCTTTCTTCAGCAGATGAGGAGGGGAGGGCAGAGAAGGAAGGGCTTGCACGTTTCACTCCCAGTCTCACCTTTTCTTCCCTTGTCCTGCAGTGAGTTCTGCCTCACCCCACGGCACCTGGCTGGTTCGCTCCTTTTGCCTTCCTTTGACGCTGAGCCCTGTGTGTTAAACTTCAGGGGACTTATACCCTGCCCTGTCAAGAGGAGCCAGATACTTTTGGAAGCAGCAAGACACGGTCCTGGCAGCTTCTTGAGGCCAGAGCTTGCATAACCCTAATTTGTCTTGGGATTTCTTTTTCTAAGGGGCTACGGTGCCAAGGGCTGCACTGTAGAGTTTTTATTTCCCTTCCAGGAGGCTCCTTGCCATTTTTATATTATCCCACACAGTCCAGAAGCACTGCAGGTAATAGAAACCTTTAGTTTTCATTGATTATTCATGGCACAGTTTGCTTTGCTAGGCATCCTTGCAGACCACAGAGCCTGCAGCCTCTCAACAGGCGTAAGGGGACACATTTCCTCACCACAGGCTGTTTGGCTCAAAAATCTCCTCAAAGTGTTCCAGCTCTGCAGGTAACGAGCACTTGGGTGGCTTTGACTTGGGTTCATTCCTCACCAACTCCCTCTAGCCCCCCTGGATGCCCTGGGTGGGTTTGTCAGCCTGTTTTTGCCAGGACAGGGCTCCAAGAACAGACTTGGGTTCTCACCAGAGTGAGCCAGGGCCTAGCAAGCCCTGTAAGGAAATGTCAAAAGACAGGCTTCACTGCACTTTAAATATTCTTTGGGGGAAATCCTGAAAATCTCTTTATGGAGACTGTATTTTTGCAGCAGCCTGTTTCCTCTTTCCTTCTCCTCCTTTCCTTTTGCCACCTCTTTGGCTGCTAAATAAAACAACCTACATTTTTGACCTGAATTACTTCAAGCATCCCCGAAGGCATGTGCAGCTCCCAGGTCTGTAGGAGGGTTTTCTTCTTTGGTGCGGTTAGATACCATCATTAGAGATGACAGCCAAGCTGGATCCCCCCAGTCTGAACGCTGTATTTGCATTTTGCCTTACAAACAATAACCCCATGCGTAGCTCTGGCTGTCAGGGAGAAGCCTGAGCTGCTTTACAGGCGTGCAGGCATCAATCCTGAGGGCAGAACACCTTCCTGTTTCTGCAGGCAAGACACGGGCAAGTTAAATAATTGCTGGCATTGCTCAGTGAGGACCTGAGTCCTCGGATATTAGGGACAATTTCTGCACCAAAAGGGTTGTTAGATATTGGTACAGGCTGTCCAGAGTGATGGGGGAGTCACCATCCCTGGAGGGATTTAACCTGGTGCTTAAGGACAGGGTTTAGTGCTGACCTGGCAGTGCTGGGCTGAAAGTTGGACCTGGTGGTCTCTTCCAGCTAAACATTAGTCCGAGATTTTGTGTGAGTCTGCTACATCACCAATAACTCCAGTGCTGTTAGCACTGACCAAAACCAGGACCCCAACCTAAAGATGGCTCTCACTGCCCCTGTGGCATCTGATCTGCCCTTCCTTGGGAAGCCATCAAGCAGCCTCAGGCTTCCTGGAGAGCATCCAAGGACCACATGCCCTTGGAGCTGCAGCAGCAGGATGAGGTGGCCTGTCCTCTCCTGTGCCTCTGGAGCTGAGGGAGCTGCTAAGCCCCTCTGGAGAAGCTGTGTGCCAGCCTTTAGCAAAGCCCCGCTCAAATCACGTTGTTCTAAGTGGTGAGTTTTTTCCAAAAGGACAAAGACTTTGCTCGTCGTGGCCCATTTCAACACTCTCTCCTGTAACATGCATGGCAGACCTGGCTGGATTAAACCAGCCATACTAATTTCTCCTGTTCCAGCAGCCCTGTGCAACACATGAAATGCTTGGCTTTGGAGGATGATGTTATAAAGAAGGGCACTGTAATTTAGTGGCTCATTTAATGCGAACCAAGAGAAATATGAGGCATGCCAAGGCTGCACCGGGGCTCTATTTATATCCTTTTTGGTCTATGGTATGATTTATAATAAAGGATCATTTTTATATAGTATTAGAGCAGTAATGAAGCCTACAGGGTTGTTACCATGTCTGAAGTTAGGAAATACTGTATTAGAAGCAGCTCTATGAACATCAGGCAAGAGCAGCCCTTTCTTCGCCATTAAATCACGACTCCAAGCTTCCTAAAAGAAATATTAGTGCCCTCTGTTTACCTCAGAATCTGGGCTTTTATTAATGCAGCGAGAGCAGCGAGAGGTTCTCCACCTCTGAGCTCAGAAGCTGTTGCACGAAGCCTCGCAAAGTTCGTTTTGTGGCTCCCAGCCCTGCTGCTCTGCACCCTCTGGCACTGGGAGCATCTTTTCCACCAGAAGCCTGGAAGGAGTGCACAAGGCAGAGAAAGCAGAAGAACTGTGTTCTGATGGGGTACGTGGAGTCTCCTCTTACCTTTCCTTCTTCTGTCCGCCAGTGCCCAAAGCCCTGCAGCACCAGTACCTCTCCTCATTCCCAAGGTAGCATTTAGGTTGGAGGAAGGGCCAGGATTTACTCCTTCAGAGCTGCTCTGAAGGCCACACAGCAATTCAGCGGTGGAGGCAGGATGAGAGCAGAGCTGCTCCTGGCACCTTGCCCCATGCATGATTCAGAGCTTGTTTCTGAAGCAGAGCACTGGGTAACGTTTCACTCATCTGTCTAGAAAGCAGCACGTTATCCTTCCCACTCCAAGCTCGGGAACCTTGTGATGATTCAGGGTGCACATTGAGATGAGCCCACACTTTGAGTTCTAGTGCCAGGCAGCGTGACCCCTGCCAGTGATCCCTGCTGCCGTGCAGGTGGGTAAAAGGAATGAAATGGAGGTTAGAAATGAGCTGGGAAATACTCAGCTGGAGGGTGCCGGGGAGAAGGAGAAGCTGGCCCAGGTGTGGCAACACCTCTGCACTTGTCACTTCCACTGGAGGTGACACGTGAGGTGGCGAGATGCACAGGCTTGGCTTTGCAGCTCAAGCTCTCTCCTGGTCCATGAAGAGATGTACATCACCCTGAAGACCCCAGCATGTGCTGCCTGGCTGGAGGGAAGTCCCGCTGCTCCCTATTCTCCCATCCCTGTGGGGACAGCCACTGTCACCAGCTGGGAAGGTGACAGGCAGGAGCAGACACAGCCAGAGGAGGTGACTCTGACAAGATCAGGGAAATTACCCAGCCACTTTGAATAAAAATGAATTAAGTAGCCTGGCAGTAACTCAGATCATAGTTTATTATCTTGGCCAGAACCAAGTAACGTTAATCCCCCTCCCTGAAACGTCTTTTTACAGCCAGGTTCTGATGCATGAAATGTGCTGGCAAAGTTTTCAGCAGGTTGCAAGTCTTTGGTTGGTAGCAGCGATGCCTGGATGGGAGCTGAACCCCAATGTTGAGCCCAGCTGAGCACTGAAGAAGCAGAAGATGGCCTTCCCCACCACTTGCCTTGTCACCTTGGGAAAATCCTGGTGGCTGGTAAATTTTGGGGTTTCTAAGCTCTTATGAGCCCAGCAAACACTGTGTCTTAGGTTCTCTACGAACCGGAGTCCATCTGCTCAGACCAGTAGGTTCCACACCTTGATGCTTGCCCTTGCTTTAGACACTGAGCCGCAGCCCAGGAGGAGTATGGCACCTAAAAAAAAAGGCCAAAATCCCTTTCTGCAGAGGTTCCCCACTCTGGGCCACTCACCCAGTTGTGGAGGTTAGCAAGGTGCTGTAGAGCAGGACTCTGTCCACCAGTGTCCCAGAGCTCCTACCACTGGCTTTGTGGAGGCTGTTGGGGGGCCAGTACGCCCAGGGAGGTCTCCAGTGAGGTAGTGGCCCAGCAAGAACCCCACCATGTTTCACAGATATTGTCTTTGAACTTAGCACCAGTGAGGGGTCACCTCTGAGAGTTCTTGAAGAGACTGTGGGACAAACTAGCGTCTTCCCCACCCTTTTCGTCCTCGTCCTCCATATAGCCCTAGCTCTGCCTGCTTTGTTTGTTAGCGAGAACAACAACCCTAACAATGCCTCACACATCAGCAAAAGCTTCCATCTGAGGAAATAAAAGCACTTTGTGGGCATGAATGATTCAGGATGCTTAGCCCATCTCTGAGACAGGCAAGGAAAACCATCCCCTTTTCCCCAAATGGGACGATGAAGCAAACTGCAGGTAAGTGCCTTATGGCCATGCAGGAAGGCAGCGATCAGGCAGAGTGAGAGTCAAGTCTCCTGCAGCCATGACTATTTTGCTGTTTTTCAGCCAATTCCTTCCACACGCTAATGATGCTCCAGTGGAGCTGCCAGAGGAGCCACCATGGGCTCCTGTGGGCCAAACTCCACCCCAAACGCTCTGTTTGAGGGCTGTTTGCTATTGCAGCACCCACAAGCTTGAGGCAAGCTGCTCCTTGCATGACCCCAGCTGCTTGTGGGGTGCAGTGCCACAGGGTGCAGGCTTTTGGGGATGCCTTTGGGGTGGTGATCTGTGCTCCATATCTGACAGCAGCCCTTGTGGCAGGTGAAGCAGATGCTCTGAGGACGGGTTCGCTGTTGCACCTCATCCTTTAGCTCTCCTTTTGCTGCAGCCTCTCCTGCAGACACGCAGCAGCTGTGTGGGCTGCCGGGCTGGCTGCAAGTGCAGCCGCCATCACCCAGCGCTGTCCTCTGGCCCGCAGGGTGGGCGTGGGGCTATAAATAGCCAGGCGAGCTCCAGCTCACTGAGCAGTGAACTTCTCCTCTGTGTAGCTGCTGTGTAAAATGAAACTAGCCCCGTGCCTCCCCGGGGTGGAAAAAGAAAGCTGGAGGGACCACACCTCTTCTATTCTGCGCCTGGATCTGCCCATCAGGGTCTGGCAGCTCTTGCCCTGTTAACTGAAACACCCAGTATAGACATGGGGCTACAGGGAGGGTGGTGATTAACTGTTTCGGGCACAGCTTCAAAGAGCACGACTTGGCCTGCGCCGCGGGTCAGGATTGGATTTTCTGCCCTGAGACACAACCCAGATCTGGGTTGCCTGTTCCTCTGCTATGCAGAGCTTATAAATAACCCCTGTCTCATCTTCAGAACAGCTCCTTCTTTTTTTTTTCCTTTAACACTGAAAGGAAAGAAAGAAAGAGACAGGCAGGCGAGTGATAGTGAAAGTGCCACCATGTTGGTCTATTTTAAACCCCGCAGGCAGGCAGGGGAGGAGACCACTGGGTCAGCCCTCGCCGCCCTCCCGGGCTCTGCGGTGTGCCTGGGTGCCCTTATTGTTCTATCCTCACGTCACCTTCCAGCCCGCCTGCTTCACCCTCCCTCCGTCCCCCGAAATCTCCTGATTAATAGGTCTGCTTCCTCTTTCAATGCTCTGTACCCGTGCACACGTGGCACATCTGGAGCGAGGCGTGCCTCCCGCGTCCTTCTCCTCGTTCGTATCATCTCCCCCTCTACCCATGCGGACGCGCTGCGACTATTATTTTTTTCCCCGCGACTGCCATGGCAACTGCTACATGTTTGGCAGAAGAAAAAGCTTACGGGGAAGAAAAGGGGCTCAGAGCTCCGGGCTGGCAGCTGTCCAGTGTAATCATGCCGCAGCGCCGAAATGAGGCCTTTGGCCGGCTGCCGAGCTGGGGAGAACAAAGATGTCAGTTCCCCGTGCTGGCGGCGGCGCTTGCTTGGCACCCTTATATGGTTTCCCAGAACTCCTCGCCTTGGCGGCTTTCCATTCCCTTTAGGGCAGCAAACAGGATTAGCACACACAGACTTGTTTTTCTCTTTTCTCCTCCAACTGTTCCAATGACATCATCCCTGCTGCATTCAGCTGCCAGCAGGGTGACTTTGGGGGTGGGATGTTGTTTTTATTTTTTTCCCCTGATTTTTTTTTCCTCCCTCTCTCTTTTTTCCCACCACACCGGCCGGCCCCGTGGGCTCGGTAACACTCGCACACCTTTCCCGTTAAACAGAGTCCCCCCAGAGCGCGGCGAGCTGGGGCAAACCGAGCCAGACGCACTTCTCGCTGGCTGGCTTGCTTTTTTTTTTTGGCTTCTCATAATTGAATTCCTGCAAGATAAAAATCTCCTTTTCCTCAGTAGGCTGTAATCAGCACTCGCAGGGCTGCGGTTTCCAACTGCCCTCGTCATGTGCTTCCTTATGAAACTCCACGGAGAAAGCGCCTTGGCACAGGCGCCGGTTTAAAGGGACCGGGAGCGGGGAGCAGCCCCCACCAGCTCCCCAGAACACTGGGGCCTGGAGCACCCAGCCCAGGGTGTGGGGGTGCGTGGGAGCCCACAGGGCTGCTGCAGGGTGATGAGGGAGGGAAGAATCCTCTGTTAAAGAAAGACTTTGTTTAGGAGAATTTTGTTGGCCGGGGAGGAAAATGTGCAGGAGAAGCTGCTGAATTTTCTGCCTTTTCCCTCAAAGCTCAGACCAGTTTTCTGCTACTGGACATCTTCCTCTCCGGGCAGTTTCCTCTCCTCACCTTTGCCAGTCAAGTAACAGAATCGTAAATTCACTAAGGTTGGAAGAGATCTTCAAGATCGTCAAGTCAAGAGACATGCCTCATTCCCAGGGGAGTGCTGAGGGGCACCAGCAGCCAAGTGCCACCCCCACAGACTGGGGCCAGCACAACTGGCCCCCTGCTCCCAGAGCTTGCTCCCCTCACAGCTTCCCTTCTGATTTCCTTGGCCTGGGCCACAGGATGTGGTACTTGCTTCCCCCTGTTGCTGCAGACCAGGGCAAGGGGCCACAGTGGGACGGTGGGCTTTGCCTGGAGGGTTGCTCAGCAATGGAGGAGCTCCCCAGCTTGGGGCTGGCTGCAGACTGCTGGATGTTTTTTAGCATGAGAAGAGCTGGCCGGTGCAAATCCTCACTGGGCTGCTCAGTTTTTCCAGCACACGGGCAGATGGATGGGCGGACGGACAGAGCAGACGACAAAGCAGGGTTGCTAGGAAAGCTTTATGTAAGCAGCACTGGCCGCAGGCTGACAGTGCAGCAAGAGTTCGGCTCCCAGAGCTCCACATCAAACCTGGCAGCACATCAAAACCTCTGTTTCATAACCCACTAGAAATAGGATTTTTAACATCACTGAGAGGACTCACCTCGTTGAATAGGGACCCGGGGCTTTACCAGTTGTTAATGGTTAACCAAGGCAATGCCCTGGAAAGCTCCACGGTGCCCTGTAAGGGGGTGGTTTCACCGGTGCCATGCCTGGGGGCAGCCATGCCACCCTGGCCCACCTGCTAATAACGTAAGTCAGGAATTAATTAGCAATTAGCAGCAACCAAATAATTACAGAATCATCTGTCAGGAGAGAGGCCCTGATGCTGCAAGAGGCTTTCCCAGAAGGGGGACTGCCCTCCACTGGGAAGGGGATGCATGAGTTTGCCCGGAGAAGCGCCTGGAGGGACTACCCTGGGCAAGTACAGATTTCCAGAGCTGCTAAGATTTCACAGGAAGAAACAAGATTCCAAGAAACCACCTTGGTGTACCCTGACCCCGCTGGCTTCACCCCTCGCAGCAGAAACCCACCTCATGCTGCAAGGCTGGGCTGGTGCCTGGGCTCCTCTGGCTGTGCCGAGGGTTCAAGATGAGCATCAGTTCTGCACTGAGTTTTGCAATGCATGTAAGGCAAGCTCAGCGAGCACTCTGCGGAGAACAAGCTTTGGTCAAGCCTAGCTGTGGGTGAGGGGCTTGCTGCAGTTCTGCAGGGCTGTGAAGCCAGGGTGCTGCTCCCACCCCTGCCAGTTTGCACAGGGAAAGCAGCAGCTTCTCACCTTTTCTGTTCCAGGGCACCAAAGGGGATGGCAGTGTGCTTCCACCCGGAGCTCTGCCCATCCTGGCGCCATGCTGCGATGTGCTGATGGCACAGGAAAGGCACTCACTATTTTTTTTTTAGATGTTGAAAGAAGTGAGTGCATTAGACAGATATATTCATGGATATGAGGAAGGCCCAGGTATTCTTCATCTCATTCATTGCTTTCTTCTTGCTGATGAGGAGTTATCTCGTCCTGGACACCATCCAGTATTTTGTCCAGCCTCATTTCGAGTGATTCAAGTGATGGGGCTTCCTTTGGGAAACTCTGTCACTGCCTAATGCACTTTGCTGTTAGGAAGCATATCTCACCCTTCATTTGGCTTCAACAGTTTGTCTCCAGGCTCTAGGCTTGCTTCCCAACATCCTAACTGCTTGTGGGCTCCCTTCTCCTCCAGGCAATCTAGATGTCTTGAGCTTTTTTCGCTTTCTCCACCGGTCAGTCTTAATCCTTTAATCATTTACTACTTTCTCCTCCCTGCTGCCGTCTGTCCCATATTGGCCAGGGTCATCCAGACATGGACAAAGTGGGAGGCTCTCTCTGGGTGGAGAGAGCCTCCCTGCTGTGGGGCTGAGGCTCCATGGGCTGTGGTGGCTCCCTGACATCTCTGTGCTTCTGCAGTTCTGGGCCAGTAAGTGTGAACTCAGCGGCTGGCACCAGAGAGCACAGCTGGAAGGATGCTCCACCGACTTCTAGCAGCCCAGAGGTGCTGTTCTGGCCAACTAGGACTGCTGAGGCATAAGAACACCCTGGCCACACAGAGCCTTCCCCTGGCTGTGTTCCCTGCAGAGGAGCAGATGAGAGGTTTAGGTGGACGAACTTCTCAGTGTGATTCTGAAAGGGCAAACTTCCAGAACAGTTGGAGCAGGGCAGTCTCAGTCCTGTCCCCTCGAGGAGCCTCACCAGTGTGGTGAGTGCAGGGGGCCTCTCATCCGGATTCCTGAGCTGGATGGAACAAGTATTTCCTGTGCAGTCAAAATAACTGGATTTGTCCAAGTTATTCATGAGGACACCTCAGGTAGGGCTGTCTCCTTCCCTCCATCACCTTCAGAAAAATGGGGTGAGCACCCTTTCTTATGCAGGGAAATTTCCATCTGCAGCTGATTCTCATTTGTGTGTCCTCTTCTGTTTGGAGGTGCAGAGGTCTCCCCCTTTCTCTGGTCATGTTTTGAGTCCCTTCTTTGTCCTCTCAAGCCATTTCTGCTCTTCTGTTCATGTGCTGCAACTTGGTATGGAGCCAATGGGACCAGGAGAGCCTCCACCCAGGGCTGGGGGTGGTCGCAGTCTCTCATCCCCCAGCCAGCTCGTCCCCTCGCATGCCTCATCACCGTGCTCAGCACAGCCTGGCCAGGGTCAGATGCCGCAGTCATTCCTCTGTGCTGACCCAGTGCTCGCTCTCTTTTTTTGTCTCCTTTTGTTTATGGCAGCTGGTGCAGCTCCCAGGCCATGTGCAAACGCTCCTCTCCCGGCCAACTTGAATGCGAGTCAAGGAAGATTGCACAAGAGCTCAGAGCTGCTGGCCGGGGCCAGGACTGGGGCTGCCTGCTCTGTCCTGAGCTGCCTGTTCTGTCCCCTCCAGCCCTGGTGCTGCCCAGGGCCTGCTGGCATGAGTCCTCGCCAGCGCGGAGTCAGTGTGATGCCACCCATGCTGCCCGGCTGGCAGGAGTCTGAGCAGCAAAGTCCAACAGAGGTCAGGGACAGGCTTCGCTAATTTGGTTTGAAAGAGGACAGAGTGAGCAGCAGAGGTTTGTGAGGCTTTGCTCTGTTAACGCCAGGTGGGTTGACTGTGACCTCAGCTACCCCCAGGTATAAGCAGCTTCTTTTCCAGTCTCATGCCAGGATGGGCAGTAAAAGCCCTGCTGCTGCTGGTAGAGGAAACTGATTGGCATGAGGAGGGCTGGCAAACAGGACTAGCTACCCCATGGGTTTAAAATGCTGCAGGCGAGAGAAAAACCAACAAAACATGGCTGTGCTTTTTTAACTGTTCCTAATATTTTTTTCAGGGGCAGGTTTGTTTTGTTTGATTGGTTGGTCTGTCTTGTCAGTGACCTTGTCAACGAAGATATCAGCAAAGAGCTGATAGGGGAATAGTTAGAAAAACCAAACCTCCCTGCACAAGCCGGGTGAGCCATGGGAATGTTAGCTGACCTGCTGAGCTTCTGTCAATTATTTTTGAAAAATCATGGGGAACGTGAGGCTTTGGGGCACAGGAGGTTCCACAGCAGCCTGTGGTTGAGATGTTGAAGTGCCTCACGACACCCATCACCATCAGAACTAAGAAATTTTGTTTACTTTCCTGACACGGGAGCCTCCTCACTTTGAAGGAATTTGGAGCAATTTATAATCCCTCAGGATTAAGCACTGTGTTCCTCAGAGGGGGGATTCATCTCAGCTGACTGTGAAAGTTTGAAAGTCATGCTGTGATCCACGTTAATCTTCTTACAGGGCATGAGGAAGAACGGGCTTTCCACAAAACATGATGCGTTTGTATCTGGAGTAGGACGAGTCCCTCGCTGGAAGTGTCCACCTCTTCCACGGGGTATCGTGTGAGCCCGGCATGTTTGGTCAGTCATAGCTGCCTGGCCTAAAAAAGATGAGTACTAAATGGTAGGGGGAATGGAGCAAAGCTGCAGATGGATAGATTTAGAGTGGATGTGAGGAGGAAGTTCTTCACCATGAGAGTGGTGAGAGGCTGGAATGGGTTGCCCAGGGAGGTGGTTGAGGCCCAGTCCTTCGAGGTGTTTAAGGCCAGGCTGGATGGGGCTCTGGCCAGCCTGATCTAGGGTGGGGTGTCCCTGCCCATGGCAGGGGACTTGGAACTGGATGATCCTGTGGTCCCTTCTAACCCAGACTGACTGTATGACTTGGTCTAGGTGATCCTGCTGTGGCAGGGGGATTGGACTAGATGATCTTTCAAGGTCCCTTCCAGTCCCTAATGATTCTATGATTCTATGTATGACCCACCCTGGAGAATGGACCTGGACGTCCACCCATGGTGGTTATGCAGTGAAATAGAAGTCCTTCCTCTGTGTCCCAGGTTCTAGCCTGTCGTTGTGACTGTTGGTGATCTCATTAAAAACCCTGATGAATGCAGCCATGCATCCCCAGAATTATTCTTACTTCCACCAGTTCCATTTGCGTGCGCGGCAATGTTCTCCGCACACTTCGCCGTTGATCATAATGCTGATAAATGATATGACAGCCATACATTTTCATTTTATTTAAAGCTGTTTATCATCCGTATCTATTATGGAAAGTCATCAATTATGCAAAAAGCGTGAATGTTTAAAAAGCTTCCAAAGCATCTCTATTTATGGCTTGCACCTTGCATCTTCTTTGCTTCTTGCTCGTGTACACGCTGGAGAGGCTCCTCCATGAAGCACCAGTTTTGCACGAAGAGTCTGAGAAATTAGACGTGACAGGGGGATCTTAGACAAGCTGAAGGCTTGTTGTGAAATGCAGCTGAGCCATAAAAACTTCATTTCATGGGAGAATCCCTCAACCCTTGAAGCTGGGTCCAAATCAGAGGACCGGTAAACTAGATAGATGTGGTTGTGCCTGGGGTCAAAAAAGCCACCTCTGCTGCTCACCTAAAGTCACCTTTCACAGCTTAGCCAGGACCTCTCACTGAAGGGCAGATAAATGGGTTCTTCATGACCTCTTGTCAGCAGAAGGGTCTACACTGCTCAAAGGCCTGATTTCTGCAGTTTATGGTCCCTCATAAAAGCTAGAGGAGCTGCATCCCAACAACTGGGGTGGTTGTGGACCACACTGGGGAGAACCGTGGCTTGCAGAGTGCTACTCCTGGTCTGGAGTGAGGGAAGAAGGTGCTTGAAATAACCGAGACATCGTAAGTCAGGTCACTATTGCTCCTCTCCGAGGTTGCACAGCTAGGGAGGGCCAGATTCTGCTCGCGCGGCAGCGTCCGTGGAGCCACCCTGCATTAATACCAGCCTAGTGGGCAGCTCACTCTGGCACGTGCATTGAATCTCAGTAACGAGGAGATCTTACAGTGAGGAACGCAAGTCGGGGAGCAAACACCCTTTAAGGTTGGCACCACTGAAGATGCAGGCATCTTGGGTTGCTTCTTTCTTTCCTTTCAAGATGCTGGGGGAGTTAAAGCAAGGAAATTAGATCACAGAAAGCAAACGAACAGCACCCTTCTGGCCCGATGCTGATCTCGTGCCAGTAAATGCTGAGCAACCGGGCACACATCTGGGCGTTTCTGGGGCAGCTCTGTCTATTCAGGCACGTCGGGGTGTCGGAGGGGGCCTGCAGCTGCCACAGCTCTCCAGCAGCGTGCGACAGGAAAGGGAGAGCTTTCTCACACGTCAGACACAAGAGGTCGATTGTGGGGATTGCTGACGGGTGACCTCTCTGTGCCGCCGGTGCTGGGACTGCTGGCCCCTCCAGCACGGGCACCCACCGGGAGACCTTCTGCTCTTGCCTTACAATGCCCACAGCATTTGTAAGTGTCTTGTAGCTGCTGAAGACTTAGGTACTTAAACATCTCTCCAAAGTAATTAGTCGTGTTTTTAAATTACTTACAGTTTGTGTAGTGCTGTAGGGGATGTGTCAGGTTGTGACAAAGAGGGGAGCGTGAAGCCTGCGGAGTGGGAAGCCCAGTGGCATCTGCTATTTTTAAACTTGCCACACAAGGTCACCTCCACGTTGTCCCCACAGCCAGTGCCACTATCTGCTGCCCGCCCACCCTTCGTGGTGCTTGGTGGTCTGTGCCATGAAATCTTTCATTTTCTCTCTCTTGCCCTTTCCCCTTGTAGCCATTAGATGTCCTTGGCAGCACCACGGGCCTTCAAGCCAAGCAAACACCAGCATGAGAGAGGACCTGCAGCCCTTATACCTTTTACTGAGCACACTGAATGCCTGGGATCAAAGGCTGGCTACTTCCAGCACCCGGGGAGTCACAGTGGCACATTAGTGGGATTTTTTCCCATGCCGGTTCAAACAGCCACGCAAACCTTCCGTCCAGCTTCTATTTTTTGCCTTGGGCTCACAGGATGAGCAAGAATGACCTTGGAATCCTGGCTTCTCCCAGGGCAGACAAGGCCCCTCACTGCTCTTGTCATGATCCAACCAGGTTGCCATGAAGCCCCCTGGGGGTTTTGCACCATGTGCTCTGACTGTGGGGCTGATCCAGAACATCACAGGGCTGCCACAGAGAAACCTCTGGCTTCACAGCCGTGAGCAAATCTACCTTCTCTGATGCCACACAGAGAAATGCCATTCTGTTTTGGTAGTTCTCTCTGGTATGCAGCAAGGAAGGGACAGATGGCCCCTGGGTAGAGTCCCTTTGGCCCTCAACATCCTGACACCTCCCAGCACACACTGGCGACTCTGCATTTCCCCACCTCTCCAGTGCATCCTGTGGCTGCACTTGTCTTTCCATAACTGCCCCATAGCTGGTCCCCAAAATCATTAACTACCAGCATGCCCTTTTCCCCTTCAGCTAGTTCCAGATGACTTCCCGGTTCAGCATCAATTTGTGCTGTTAATCCATAAACTATAACCTTTACATCAGGTACTGTTCAACATAATTAGATTTCTATTACATGATGTTCTTTCCTGCGGTTAAACAAGACCGGCTTCACTTAAACAGGCAGCCCCAGGTGAGGTTTAATTGTAACCTTGGCATTAAAGCTTGGGGCTTGCCTGCTGTTCTCTTGGAGCCTCGGGTCTATCACACTGTTGCCTGCACTTATCTCGACGTGCCACGTTAGCTCTCTGGCCACCTGTAGCTTTCTGGCAGCGAGACCCAGCCTTGGGTCCTGCAGGATGTCAGCCCTCTCCTTAGACCCACTCTTTCCATGAAGAGAAGAATAAAACCAGGGTGGCTCCAAGTCAGGTCGCCCTGACTGCAGTGTAAACTCTGGTGCAAGCTGTAGTGGAAGACAAAGGCACAATAGACCAAACGTGGTCATTACACACAATTTGATCCAATTACACATCTAAAACCCGGGCTCTTTGTGCAACGAGTCTTATTTTGTGCTGAGAGGGAAGTAAGGCAGCCTTCCTTCGTGTCAGAGAGTGGCACCGGGCACTGGAACGCGTCTCCTCTCGCACAGAGAAGCAGTAATGCCTCCCGAAGCCACCTGTACCTTGCCTGAGCATCCATTCACCCCCAGCCCTCACTGCTGCCATTTCCTGTGGCTAGAAGATGTTGCTATGCAGGAAAAGTTTCCTCTGGCCACCCGCCTCCCCGAGCCCTGTGGCTGCTTTGATGCCACAAGAGCATGACAGTAAGAGAAATGCCTGGGGAAGTGAATCAATAGCAGCAGGCCAGCCAGCTGCAGGGTGAGGACAGGGTAAATCACTGGAAGAAACTTTCCCAGCCACCGGAGGAGTTGGGAGAACAATGCGGAGAAGAGGATGTGAGGCACTTCCCGCCGCTGGCCAGCCCCGCGCCAAGGAGTGCCGCAGCCTCCAGGGCTATCTTTGTACCCTTGGCATCGTCTGAGCGCAGCCCGTGCCCTTTGCGGCGCGTTTCTGTCCTCGTCGCTTCTTTTAGCACTTGCTCTTGGAGATCTGATTGTCCAGCAAGAAAAGGGGACTCTGTCCCCCAGCCCTTCTGGCTGGCATCTAACCAGCTCCATCCCAGGCAGGTCTCTGGGCCAAATGGGAAGTAGGTTGATTCTTCTCTGAGTTTTGGCTAGTAGAGCCGTGTCGAGGCTTTTTTTTTTCCTTTTCACATCCCTCTTTCCTTCCTCTTACCACTGAGAGGTGGAGATAGTGCATTTCTTGTTTATTCTGCTTTCCCATAACCTCAGTCTCTACCCAGCCACTTGAGTCTCCCTGTCTAGATCCCGCAGAGCTGCTCCTCGCTGTAATATTCAAGTGCCTCTTGCAAGTGAAAAAAACCCCACAACCCCAAACAACCCAGCCCTGTGATTTTCCTCCCTGCTATCAGGAAACAGGTTTGTTTGTTTCTTAATGAATGCAAAAGAATGCAGATAGGGGTGAGGAAAAGCTTGGGCAATGAGTTCAGCACTTCTTTATTTAGGCTCCTCCATGTGTATCAGCTGAGCCCAGCAGGAGGCAAAGCCAGAGCTGGATTTTATTTCAGGAAAAGCCTGGTCTTTCATGCTTCAGACAGAGTAGCCTCCCTGGAGGGAAACTCCTGCAGCATATGGGCAATTTGGTCAGAAAAAGGAGAGGAATTCCAGCAATGCTGCTTTTCTTCTCTCTCTTCCAGGCTTTGCATAGCAGGTGTTTCCAGGGCTTCCCAGGAGAGGAGTCACAGAATCACAGAATCATTAGCGATTGGAAGGGACCTTGAAAGATCATCTAGTCCAATGCCCCTGCCACAGCAGAATCACCTAGACCAATTCACACAGGTACACATTCAGGAGGGTTTTAAACATCTCCAGTGATGGAGACTCCACAACTGCCATGGGCAGCCTCTTCCAGTGCTCCATCACCCTCACTGGGAAGAAGTTCCTTCTCATATTTATGTGGAGCCTCCTGTGTTCCAGCTTACAACCATTGCCTCTCATCCTATCACTAGATGACATTGAGAAGAGCCTGGCTCCATCCTCCTGACACTCACCCTTTACATATTTATATATATTAATGAGGTCACCCCTCAGTCTCCTCCAAGCTAAAGAGACCCAGCTCCCTCAGCCTCTCCTGATAAAGGAGGTGCTCCACTTCCTTCGTCATCCTCATTGCCTTATGCTGGACTCCTTCCAGCAGCTCCACATCCCTCTTGAACTGAGTGGCCCAGAAGATCATCAAGTCCAACCATCAACGTGATGGGGCAGTTGGGCTGTGCATAGTGGTGCTGGGGTAGACTGCCTCTCACACCGCGTGGGCAAGGCAGCCAGCACGCGCTGCGAGTCAAACGTAATGACAGCTTCATTGCACCCAAGACCTTGCTGGAAACACCAAAACTGAAACAAATCCCCGAAGTGATGTGGCAGATAAAGCTCAGCATTTCTCTGCACTCGCTGCCTGGCTCTCCGTGCTAGTTTTAAGTGTTTCTACCCTTCTGAAAGTCAAATTCCAGTCTTGAAGCATCACTTCAGCATGAGGAGTGGAAGTGCAACACACGCAGAGCTCCTTAGATTACGATTTATGCAAATGATACACATATTTTGGCCGTGTCTCTGGGATGAATTCAGCACAGATCCAGGCTTGGGCAGCCTGAAACAACATTTTTCAGGGTACAAAATACACGCTGCACCTTTTTCCCTAGTTCCAGCCATGATATTGCGTGAACTGCCTGTTCACGATACCTCGGAGGCTGAAGGCAAGTCTGCTCTCTGTGATCCAAGCAGCTCTCAGAGAGGTCACCTCTAGTTCCAGACCTGCTATATTCATTTGCCCGTGGTGAGTTATTTCTTCCTCAGTCACACAGGGCTTTTGCTTCTTTCAACTCTGTCTTTCGTAGCAGATTTTTATGCAGATTTTTATGCAAGGACTTATTGCTAAGTTGTTTTCTACTGATGCAGAGAAATCTTTCATGCAATTTGCATCCCATTAACAGCTCCATAAGAGATGATCCTGATTCTAATGGCTCTGCACAATACACCAATAAAGCCAAATATGGGAGGGATTATGGAGTGTGTTGCTGTTTTACCCACAGGATGGCTCATATGTTCAAAAGAGAGGCATCAGCTCCTCTGCCACCTAAGGTCAGTCCTAAGAGTTACTGCAGCTGATATTTTACAGCAGTGCCTTGGGTGTCTTTTATCTCCTGGTGGTTGCCCTCTCAATTTTCTTTTGCTGGCAGCAGAAACTGAAGAGAAACCCCAGCCTGCAGCAACTGCTGCCTTGCATGTGGGCATCCTGTGCAAAATGCTGCCAGATCCCAGTTACATCATTTCTACAGCACTGGAACAACAACAGAGGCTGCCTTGGGGCAGGCAGAGGTGTTAGCCTGTGCCCCTGCCACCAACACCCTCCTATGTTTTCCCTGTAGTAAAGGGCAGGAGTCTGTTCTGAGCCTGTTAGATCTGCTGCCTGTATTTGATGCTGTTGATGTGACGTGGGTTGGTGGGCAGATTTACCAGCTGTGGAGGAGGGATAACTCTCCTCAGTGTCAGAGTTTCAATCCCTAGCCTCAGGGGTTTTGTATTGATTTTCATAAAGAGGGTGTTGGAAGCTGGGATTCTGCTGCCAGAGACCCTACAGCTCTGCACAAGGCTGTGAGGGAGGAAGGAGCACGGACGAGGAGAGAGGTGTCTGCTCCCATCCCTCAGGGAGAATGTTTGTGTGCTGCTTCTTGCTTGGGTTAGAAAACCACTGCTGTGAGGGAGGAGGTGGTGGAGGAATAAGGCTGGTTGAATCTGGCTCAGAGGAGAGAGGGACAGTGGTAGGATGGGGAAAAGCTGAATTCCAGAGCATGGTGGGACCTGCCTACAGCAGGCTTTTCCTTCCCTCCACCAGATCCTTCCTTGTCTGCTCCTGCTTCATCTGGGAAGAGCAGCCACGGGTCAGCTCAGCCGCCTGGTTCCCTGGTGCACTCTCTTTTCTTGCAGGATGCAGCCTGAAGTTCTCATACAAATTCAAGCAATTGCCCAGGCTCCTGGGAAATACATGAAAAGACACTCTCTTGAGCTGTGGCAACGCCAGACCACATGCCCTCCCAGTGCTCCCAGTAATGCTCTGCCTGCTGCTGATTGTCTCAAGGTTTTCACATGCTCAGTTGCCTAACAGACAGACTTTCTTCTGTCTGCAACCAGCAATGATCAAACAAGGTCTTTACCTTCTTTGGTCACATTCATGCATGCTCTTCTGTTTTGATTGCTCAGCCATCATGGGGGGCTTCAGCATATGTTGTTTGCATAGTGACCTGCATTTTCAGCTTCATGGTTTCTGTGCTGTCTTTGTGCCTTCACTCGGTTACAGGTGGCTTGTGAGTGCAACACAGCAATGCAGCCAACCACACAGACAGTCGCTGTGCAGAGGAAGATTTAAATGCTGCTCACTTGACCTCCTGTGACCAGACAGGGCTGCAAGATGTCCGTCTTCTCATGCAGCACAAGCACAAAGAAGAGCAAGCAGGTCTCATATCATGTGCGAGGTCACCTCCAGCTCCAGCGTAGCAAAAGAAGTGTGTCCTACGAGACCCACAGCACTCACAGAATCACAGAATCATTAGGGATTGGAAGGGACCTTGAAAGATCATCTAGTCCAATCCCCATGCAACAGCAGGATCACCTAGACACTCAAGAGGATAAGCCCACTGTACTCATGTGCCTGAGCACCCCAGCCTGCCATGCCAAGTGGCAGGGTGTGCCTGGCACCCTAGGGCAATGTCACGACCCAGCTGGGTGGCAGTGGACAGGGGAAGGTAGCACCATGCTTGCTGGGGGCTGTGTCCACCTCATCTTTACTCCATTCCTGACTGCCTCCCACTGGTGTGGAAAGCAAGCACCCCCACAGCTGTGTGGTGGCCTTGCTGTGCTCATAGTTAGCAACTTCCAGTGCCATGTTAGTGGAACAGAGCCAGCATTCATCCTCAGAGGCTCTTCCAGGGCTGGGCTAGCATCCATGGATTTTGCCTTGATCAGCACACGTCTCTGAGGGTTGCCGTTGGTCAAGAGCACTTCAGCAAAACTAGGATTTCCATTGCAGCCAGCACACGGTTTTCCACACGCTCCGTACGGGCTGCTTTTTGCTTCAGACCACAGCATTTGTGGTGCAAGTGTTGTGCTCCGCAGAGTAACTTCCTTCAGCTGTAATTTTATTTCTTTGGGGCTCCTGCTAATCCTCTCTCACATTTTCCACCGCGGCACTGCAATGCCTGCGCTGGCACCGAAGGCTTTTCTGTTTGTGGGCTGAAATTAGCGCTGACACGCGCACACAGGTAGGGTGGGAGCTTGTGGGGTGGCTGTCTTGGGAGGTTTCAGGCAGACTGCACAGCTTTCATCATGTGGGACCATGGCCGAGTGCAGATGCCTTCAGACTCTGGGGAGCAGAGAGCTGCAGACAGCTCTCGGTTACAAGACAAGCTGGTGGGTCCAAGCATATAGTTGTGGCCTCAGCAGGTTACGTTCTGTTTGCAGTGTCACTTCCTATCACGCTTGCGACAGAGGCGGCTGTTCGCACTGTCGTAACACTTCTTCTGCAGGCAGAAGAAATAACATGTCTTCCTCTTCCTGGTTGGGGACACTGCTGCAGGGGCTGCAGGGCAACTGCCCCACTCCCATCCACTTGTCTGCCCCTGGCAGCACACTGGCAATGGATGTCTACTACACCACACAGCTTGGTGTCACCCACAGACTTGCTGAGGGTGCACTCAATCCTACTGTACATGTCAACAACCAAGATGTTCAATAACACTGGTCCCAACACCACTAACCTGGAGAACACCACTCATCACTGCTTTCCACTTGGACACAGAGCTGTCAGCCACAGGTCTTTGGGTGCAACTATCCAGCCAATTCCTGATCCCCTGAGTGGTCCATGCGTTTCCAGTTTAAATACTAGCATGTTGTACGGGATATTCATAGGATCACAGGATCATAGGATGCTAGGGGTTGGAAGGGACCCAAGAGATCATCGAGTCCAACGCCCCTGCCGGAGCAGGACAAAACTATCTAACACAGATCACAGAGGAACACATCCAGGCGGGCCTTGAAAGTCCCCAGAGAAGGAGACTCCACGACCTCCCTGGGGAGTCTGTTCCAGTGCTCCGTGACCCTCACAGTAAAGAAGTTCCCCCTTGTGTTGAGGCGGAACCTCCTCTGCTGCAACTTACACCCGTTGCTCCTTGTCCTATCACAGGGAGCAAGTGAAAAGAGCCTGTCCCCCCCTCCTAGACAGCCTTCAGATACTTATTGTCAAATGCCTTGCATAAACACAGGTAGATTACATCAGTGGGTCTTCCCTTACCCACAGACACTGTCACTCCACTGCCACTGACTGCATTTCTGTTTGTACACTTTACAAAGCACTTCAATTTTTTACTGCAGCATGACTGTGCTCATTCATGTTTAGCTGTCATCCCTAGATCATCTTCTGCAGAACTGCTGCTGTGCGGGTTGTTCCCCTGTTGGTCTTGTCGTCCATGACGACACCTACACAAACACAAAGCTTCACTTTGTCTCTGCTGAATGATGCTCCTTGTCTCATCCCTTTCCCTCATTTATCCAGACTGTTTTGCATTCTCCTCCTGTTCTCCAAAGTGCTTGTTCTTCATGGCATCCTTTGCTAATTTAATGTGTTCCCTACTCTTGGGTATTTTTCAAAGATATTAATGAAAATACTGTACGCTGCCAGACATGAAACAGATGGTTTCAGACTTCATTTGATACATACTGCCAGTTTGACAGGGAAGCATTTATAACTGCTCTTAGTCTGGTTTTCCAGCCCGCAGTACACTCCTCTAACAGCAAGTTCTTCTGAGCCATGTTTCTTTACAACCCAGTAAAGCACAAACCAGTATGAAAGTGTGCAGGTGAGACGATGGCAAAGTCCTTGTTAAAATTAAAATCAAAGTCTAAGGCCCACTGTAGAATGAAATTAGATTGATTTGATGTGATTTGTTCTTATCAGGACAGGACTCACTGTTCTTCATCTGTTTGTTGTCTTCTAGGCACTGGAAAATGTCTTGTCCAATTACCACCTCCAGTTTTCCAGGAATTGAAATCAATCTGGCTGGTCTCTGATCCCTGCCTGTGCCTTCTCCTTTCATGGTAGGTGCTAGGTTTGCCTTTTCTGGTGTGTAGAAACACATCTCCCCATCCCTGACTTCTACGCTGATGGCGTCTAACGGGCTTAAGCTGCTTTGCCCGGTACGGCAGAAGGTTTTCAGGATTTCTCATTTGGAATGTATCTGACTTATTTCAACACCATCTGACCTCCTTGTTCTCTCACATAGCTGCTAGTCTTACCCTTAGACTGCTGATTGTGTAAAACAGGGCACCTTTGAGCAAAGACTGAAGAAAGTCCCAACCACTTCTCCACGTTTGGCATCACCGCGTGCTACCTCTCTCCTTGTGAAAGCTCTTCCTTCCATTGGCCTCCCGTTGCTACCAGTGCATACGCTTCACACCCACTGCTTGTTGCATCACTTCTATCTTTTCACGTTGTTCTTCCATGTTCTTTTATATTTAGTAGCATGACCTAGTTCCACTTTCTGTGTGCTTCCTCTGCACTTCTGAAACTGGTGAAGAGTTCCTGATTTAGCCAGCTGGTACCTTACTAGCTTCCTTCAGTACTTGTGCTATTGCTCCAGCACTGAGCAGCTCGGGAGGAGTTCTGTACCTCATCTCCTATGGCTGTGCCTTTCATACAACATCCTTAGATGCATCCTGCAGATGGCCCAGATTCCCTTTCTGCCTTGGATTTGTTCCTCAGGGCTTGTGTGTACTAATACTGTGAGTTAGCTAAAGCCTCTCTCCTCAAAGTCCACTCTTACGCCTTTGGGGTTTATTTTTTCACTGCCTCCTTTTCTGTAGATGATGACTGCTACCACTTCAAGGTTGCTCTCGCCCCAGCTGCTTTTCACCGTCACCTGCAAAACCAGTTCCTTCAGAGTAGCCTGGCAGCCGGCAGCTGCCGGTACTTCAGGGAAGAGCCCAGAGTACCAGCATGGAGACAGACAGAGAAGCTCCTGCATATTTAGCCCTTAATTTTGTCAGGAAAATTTAGCATTACCTTTCACAATTATCTGCCCCTGCTATGAACTTGTCATTAGTTTCCAGGAGATGTGGCTAATAGTGGTGACGATGTCTGTCTTACTTGTATAGAACATGAACATCACAAGCATGTTATTAAAAACCCTGTCAGGTCCGTCCACCTCCCCTGGGACTTTTTAATAGTCTTTGTACAACGAGTGGGCTTAGACTTTAGGAACATCTCAAAATTCCATGTGTAGTAAGCAAGAAGTCTTCTGTATTCAGTGGTGCGCTGGTACTAAAGCATGGTTTTAAACACCGAGACTCAGGCTGAACAGAGCTGGTTTGTTATCACTGCAGCATCAAGGAGCTGTCATGATGAGCTAGATCCTCCAGCCTCTCAATGGCCGGTCATGATGCAGCTGTCCTTCAAGAGCAAATGAACCTTTTCCAGCCAGCTTTTTCCAGTGTGGATTGCTGCTGGCCACATGTTTCTCAAGTTGCAATACTACAAGAAGAGCTTTCTCGTGCAGAACTCCAAGCCAATAACTTCCTTCGAGGAGCTGCTTGTCCTCTCTGCTGCTGTCCCACCTGAGCTGACCCTCTTCCAGCCTGAGGCCATCCCTGGGCACCTGCCCCTGTGCTGTTCTGGAAACACTCTCCTGAGTGGGGTGAAGGCAAGCTGGCTTTTGGCTGTCACCTGTGGCTCTGGCATGTTCCTGCAGAAGTTCCTTTACGTCCTGAGGTATTTGTCTGTGAATGTTTTTGGCAGGGTGGCTGGTAACTCTGCTGTGAGTTATTTTAATAACATTGTTGATTTGATTATTTCACTGCAGTTTAGCTTCATTACATCAAGTCTTGACGTTAGGGTGAAGTGGCAGCTTCACAGAATCACAGAATCACCCAGGTTGGAAAAAAATCTTCAAGATCATCTAGTCCAACAATTAACCAAATGATGACAAGTCCTTGAGTAAATCACATCCCTAAGCACTATGTCTACAGGACTCTTGAGTACCTCCAGGGATGGTGACTCCACCACTTCCCTTGGCAACTCATTCCAGTGCCTGATAATTCTTTCAGTAAAGAAATTCTTCCTAATGTCCCATCTTAACCTCCCGTGGCGCAGCTTGAGGCCATTTCCTCTTGTCCTATCACTTGTCATGTGGTTGAACAGACTGATCCCTGCCTCACTCCCTCTTCCTTTCAGATAGCTGTAGAGTGGGATAAGGTCTCCCCTCACCCTCTTATTCTCCAGCCTCAGTTCTCTCACCTACTCTGCATAAGACTTCATCTAGACTATTCACCAGCTTGGTAGGCTTCTTTGCATATGTTCCAGTACCTCAATATCCTTCTTCTAGTGAACATCCAGAACTAAAGAGAACTCCCAAAGCTCTCATGGATGTCTGCCCAGAGGCTGTGGTAGGACCTCTTGACTTCAACACTCCAAACAACGATAGAGGAGTACAATTTTATAACCCTGTTGGTATAACTGTATAAAAACAAAATGCTCTTCCAGTGTTACAGAAGAGCTATAATGATAGATGGATAGGTGATCTCTTTGATTTCTGTTCTTTATTAATTACTGAACTCATGTGTCCAAGAATGATTGCTTTTTGCATAGGAGGCTCCTTGGGAAAGTGCAGAGACCTTCAGGTCTCAAGGAGAATAAACTAACCACAAGTGGTTGACTGGGTGAGCCCCAGCACATACTCTCCTACTCAGATGGGTCTCAGAAGCCTGATTTTTTACTAGAAGTAAAATAAATATTAGAGAGTGTTGTCACAGGGTGTCTTTCTTTTATAGTCTAATTCAGAATCAATCGTCATCCATTGGATAACGTTCCTAGTCATGCTCTTGTAGTTTGGATCAGACTTCATAGTGCTTAAAAAAAAGGTGGGAAGATCTGAACCTCTTCCCCATAAGGACACGGATGCGTAACGTATTTATTTTCTAAACGCATACCTAGAGGCTTAGACAACTGGCACATTTACATCTTCGGGTTAAAAAAATCACACTACTGGCAAGCAGAGAACCCCCTGAAACTACAGCGCATCTTCCCCGAAGGAGATCAGAAGCTGCAGTGCCAGCTCATCGCTTCAACCTTCCTAAAACAAAACATCTAATAAAAGTAACTTGCCTCAGGTAAAAGCGCGTTGCAACTCATAGGATTTCCCCTCCTCTGACAATACCTAGTTGCCCCAAATCCCGTGCCTAGACCCTACTGTGCAGATGTCCTCTGACTCTGCTGGGAGAGGACTGAAAGTCGCACACCAGTCCCAGGACGTGCCATGCTGTTTGCACTTCTTCTGCAGAAGCAGCTGGAAGGACAGTTTATCCTAACCCTATCCTGCTGATTTTTCCTCCCAGTAAGTTGGTTCTCGGCCATGATGAAGAGTTATTTCCCCAACGATCTGACCTTGTCAGAAAGTGAAGCGTGCTGGAGAGACAATAATTCCTAGTTAACAAATGCAAGCAAACAAACAAGCAGTTCCTGCTCCTCAGCAACGTGCGGCGCGTGTTCCAAATTTACATTTAGATCCCTTCAAAACTAAAGCACGAAGGGGACGCCTGGCTTTGCTAACGCTGTTCAGAGTGAAAAGCCAGTGTGGGAAAACGCTAACTGGAAAATGCATTGGAAAATACTTTCTTAAAAAACAAGAATCATAAAAAGCAAATGGGAATATAAACCAGGTTTTGCAGAAGCACCTTGCAAATCGTCTTGATTGGGAAGGCAGCACGGCGCGTGCTGGGCTCCGCTGCCTGCGCGGGCTCCTGCGTCGTAAATTGCATCGCTCTTTCGATCCCCAGCACAACCGCCAGCCTCACGGTGCTTTTATTTATCACCAGAGTGTTCAGCAGCAACGAGAGCTGAAGTGAGGAAGGAAATGGCTTTGAGAGCATGGCCAGAATCCCATAAAGTTAAGGGGGTGGAGTGGGGAAAGGTACTTTAGAAGTACAGGTGGTTGGTGTAAATTATTGAACGTTCAAAATGCTTTCCCTTGGTAATTTTAATCACGTTGTGAAACCATTCGCTCAGGCTTTTGTGAAACACTTGATTTATTGGAAGCTTTACGCTGTTAGCTGCAGCTCAGGAGCCGGCCCTGTGCTCACTGCTGTGGGCAGGGCACGCCGGGTGCAGCAGCCACCAAGTGTGGCTCAGAGCCACTGCTGCCAGACACCCACCGCCACAAAATCACCCATGATCATTCCAAATGGAATGCTAGTGTCCAGAAGCACTGAAGTTGACCCTTGTATCCTATGCAGACACCAGAGGACATCCTCAAAGCCACCTCCAAGGTGGGTGTGCTCATCTGCTGATGACTGTGTGTTCCTGGTTGGGTCTCCTTTGCTTCACAAAGGAGATGAGCTGAGCACTTCAGACTGTTTTCAGAGATGCCTGCTGGGGGCTAGCCACCTCCTAGGCTCCAGGGCCATGGAGGTGCTCCCTCTGCCTCCAAGGGCATGCAGACTGTGGGGAGATGGACCTGGAATTTTGTGTGAAGAAAAAGAGGCTGAGAGGAGACCTTACTGCTGTCTATAACTACCTGAAAGGAGGTTGGCAAGAAGTGGGGTTTGGTCTCTTCATAAGTAACAAGCAACAGGACAAGAGGAAACGGTCTCAAGTTGCACCAGGGGACATTTAGGTTGGACATGAGGAAGAACTTCTGGAAAGGGTCATCTTTGGAACTGGCTGTCCAGGGAGGGGGTTGAATTGTCATCCCTGGACATGTTTGAAGGTCATGGAGATCTGGAGCTTAGGGGACATGGTTTAGTAGTGGCCTTGGGACAGTCGAGTTAATGGTTGGACTTGATCTTAAAAGGCCTTTTCCAACCTGAATGATTCTATGATTTTATGAATGAAGCTGCATCTGAAATAGCCCAGGAAAATTATGCCTAAGGTGAGCTGGAAGGGCTTCTCAGCGTGTTTTGTGCAAGTTAACAATGCTTAACAGATTTGGTCATGTTACCCTCCACACTGATTCCTCCTCTAGCTGGTCTTCAAGCTTTGCCTGATTTTTCCACTGTATTCTGAGAGTAGGGTTTTTTTTCATTATCCAATAATAATATTTTGGTTGGTACCTTTTCTTGCCAAAAGAAGAGCTGTTGGTTCAGCTCTTACATGATTATCAAATGCTATCAAATCCCACCCTGGTGCATGACCAGGAATGTGAAGGTAATTCACACAAACAAGGGGTATGGTAAGCAGGTGATATCTCAGTGTGCTTAATCCATGGACACATCTGATGCCCATCGAATGACTGGGCCTCATTTCTCCTAATAAACAAGCTTTGGCTGCAGGGACATTGTGCAAAGTCTCTGTGAGGAGGTTGAGCAGACTGACACCATCTCTGTGGTTGTACAGGACTTTGCACAATGGGGTATCGGATGTGATAGCGAAGGATGATGAGGTGTCATGTTTGCCTAAAAGCAAGGGAGTGCTAGATTTCTGTTCTGCCTGGGAGACCTCACGGTTGCCAGCTGCCATAGCTGATGGCAAAGTCTTCACCCATCTCTTTTCCTTTCTCCTTGTTTTGCCTCTTAATTGAGTGAGTTGGACTTCCAGAAACTAAGGGCCAGATCTTTTGCTGGGATTGCTGTCTTTGGCTTTAATGAAGTAGGATCGTGTCTTTAACGTTCAGTATTTGAGTCACTCAGGCTGCCTTAATCCTAATTCAGCTACTGCCATGGGTTTGTAGCAGACGTAAGTGCAGTGAGCTTGTTGGGGCAGCGTCTTGCCTTTCACCAGCCACAGATTTGGCAGATCCTTAGACTGAAGGATTTCCCTTTCTTCCTTTCCATCTCTGCACAGGGAAACTCTTCCCTTGCCTTGGACTACCTATGGAGGTCTACATTCTCCTTTCAAGGGGTGACAGGAAAAGTTTTTACCATGAGAGAACACTGGCACAGGTTGCCTAGAGAGGTGGTGGAGTCCTCACCCCTGGAGCATTCAAGGTCAGGCTTGACAAGGCCCTGAGAAACTGCTCTAGTTAGAGACATCCCTGCTTGTTTTGGGGAAGTTGGACTAGATGATCTTTAGAGGTCACTTCCAACCCAATATGTTCTACATTTCTATGATTCTTTGACAGTAAGGTGATGAAAAAGGCAAGACCACTGCCCACACATCTTGTCCAACCTACTTCTTCCCCACACACCAGATTCCCCTAGTTGGGCAGTTAGTGCAACTAAACTTAACACGAAGACGGTTCTCAAATGCCATCAAAAATGCAAATGACACTCCCGAGGAAGCCTGAGGAGCTGGGAATACTCAGTTCCTTCACAACCCCCTTCCTCCTGTCCCCAGCACGTGTTGCGCAGATGCTGCTTTGCTGCGCCATGTTTGTGAGCTCTTCAAGCTGCACCCATTATTTTTAATTCATCTTAGCAATGTGGCTGTAGACTTCAAACACAACAGACATTTAGAAACTGGATGACTTTCCCTAACTGTCTGTAACAGTTTCAAGATAAGTAATTTTAAAAAAGAATTACTTGAAATGGAGGCTGCTTTAAACCAGACCTTTGTACTTCTTGTTTTTGCTTCTACATCTTGGCACAGATGCTTCCTCTCTTGCTCTAGCTCCTCTGCCGAGTTCATCGTGCAAAGGCAAAGAAGCTACCCTAACATCATAATTCTGTTTGGCAAGGTGAGCTGCAAAACATATGCTGTGTCATGCCTTTGTGTTACTGCACGAGAACTGCCAGAGCAGCCTGAAGGAGAAATCAAGGACATGGTTGTTGAGAGAAAAAGAGGAAACGGCTCAGTTTTACAACACTCGGGCTTGTAACCACTTGCGGTGTTTTCAGAACTGGTTTCACTCTGAATTATCTTCTTACCAACTGGCACAGTGACTTCAGAGTGACTGATGTTTAAGACCACTGCTCCCCGATCCCCTGGTCAGTGCCCCGGTGCTCAAAACCCTCCAGGGTAGGGGCTGGCCCTGCAACAGGAGATGGCAGAGGTGAAGACAGCCTAAGCCATGGAAAAGTCTCCTTGAGCTGGCACCGACATCCAATTTCCACTACACGGAGGGTGGTGGGTTGTATCTTATTCTGCTCAGGCTCCAAGAGCAAAACCTGCACTTCCCCGTCTAGACAACCTATAATCATGCAAGGGAAGAGCAGCCGAAGGAACAATTAATGGGTGTGAGCTCAGCCTCCAGCAGCCTGCCCTAAAAACCTCCAAGGACTGGCCTTTGCTATGGGCATCTGTGGGAGCAGAGATGAGCCCGCTCAGACCCAGGGCCATGGGTGCCCCACTGCTGCTCCCTCCCTGTACTTTCATTTGAACCGCATCAAGGAAAACATTTGCCTTAAAGATAAACCCCAAAGAGAAACTACTTTTAACTTGGTCTCAGATACAAGCCACGACAGCAGGGATGGGCATGGCAAGAGTGTTGAGCGGGGCAGAAGAAGGGTGGGTTTTTCTATACAAAAAAAAAGCAGCCCTGTTGCAACATCTCCTGGGGGTGCTTTGGTTGCAACGCCTAGGAGCCAGCCTGCGACTGCAGAACTGGCTTCAGGAAAGCAGCTGTATGGAAGAAGGCCTGGTGACCCCAGGGGAAGAGCCCCCAGCACCTACCCCGCTGTTGCTTGCAACCCCCCAGATCCCGTTCCTTGATTAGGCAATCCTAAGCACAAATACAGGCTGGGCAGTGACTGGCTGCAGAGTAGCCCTGAGGAGAGGGACTTGGGGGTGCTTGTGGATGAAAGGCTCAACATGAACCAGCAGTCCAGTTCTGGAGCCCTTATTACAAGAAGGATAGACATGCTGGAGGCAAGTGCAGAGGAGGGCCACAAGGATGATCACAGGGCTGGAGCAGCTCTCCTATGAGGCCAGACTGAGAGTTGGGGTTGTTCAGTCTGAAGAAGAGGAGGCTCCGAGGTGACCTTATTGTGGCCTTGCAGTATCTGAAAGGGGGCCAACAAAAAGGCTGGGGAGGGACTATTTAGGATGTCAGGTAGCGACAGGACTAGGGGGAATGGAGCAAAGCTGGAGATGGGTAGATTTAGAGTGGATGTGAGGAGGAAGTTCTTCACCGTGAGAGTGGTGAGAGCCTGGAATGGGTTGCCCAGGGAGGTGGTGGAGGCCCCATCCTTGGAGGTGTTTAAGGCCAGGCTGGATGGGGCTCTGGCCAGTTTGATCTAGGGTGGGGTCTCCCTGCCCGTGGCAGGGGAGTTGGAACTGGATGATCCTGTGGTCCCTTCTAACCCAGACCGACTGTATGACTTGGTCTAGGTGATCCTGCTGTGTCAGGGGGATTGGACTGGATGATTTTCGAGGTCCCTTCCAATCCCTAATGAATCTTTGATTCTATGATTCTATGATTTGGTGAACCACTGGAGAAGGGAAGGAAGGGAAGAGGAAGAGACATTGATGTCACAGTATAAAAAAGAGGTAACGAAAGTGTGGTGATGCCAGTCGCTGCATCCCATGGAAACACAACGGGAGCATCATCCTTTTCTTCTGACCTGTTGTCACTTCTGTGAGCTAGGAAAACACCCCAAATGGAGAACTGGGAATGTTTCCCTCTGCAGCCTGCTTGCTCACCATGAGCGTTTTCATACTTTCTGTGTTCCAATTAAAAGCACTTTCTGCATGTCGGGACTTCGAAGGAACAATAACCAGTTTGAGTCAAACGCCTGTGGGAAAGGGACAAAGCCAGAATGCCCTGAGAAATCCCTGGTCGCGTGGGGGCTGTGCTACCGGCAGGAGGTGGGACACACGGAACACCAGCTTGCACAAGTTTGCTCTGGCAGCTGCTGTGGTCTCCACAGATTTTGGAAAAAAGCAACCAGTGCGGAAATCTGTTGCTTAAATCTAATATCCTGTTGTCTGTTGCGACGCAGTCTGTTTGGGAAACTCAGTCTTGGTGGCTAAAAATAAAGCAGCAGTGTGGAAACGGTGAGACAAACAGTTCTGCCCTGTGCATCCCAGCCAGCATCTCCAGAGTCCTCAAAGCCCAGCTGTGCTCAGCTCCGATCGGCTCCACTCCTCGCAGGAAAGCCGAGCTGCAGTACACTTGCAGGTGTGTGTGTTGCATTATCCAGGGTGTTCACTTGTGGTTGATGTAGAGCTGCAGTGACAGCAGACTTTCCTGTGGCTGCACCAGGCTATTTTAAATTTGAGGCAGGCGTAAGACATGAGATGGTACATGCTGTTCATGTAGGGAAACTCCTCTATCCATATTCAAGTCATTATACTGGCCTAAGGCAGAGGGGTTTTTGGAGCACACAACATTTAACGATTTAATTTAACAAATTTAACAATTTTTAAAGCCTGAAACGCTGATGCCTCTAAACTCATTGGTGCATCTAAACTCAAGCCTTCACAGGAACCCCATTTCCTCCAAGCTTCAATAGACTTTGTAGGGTGGAAATATTAATGTTCTCCAGTCATCAAACGTTAATCTCTCTCAGACAGAAAGGAGCAGCAAAACCTCAAGAAGCTGCAGGATGTGTGGGGCTTCACTTTTGCTGTCTAAGCCATTATTTGAACAAGCATAGTAGCATTTAAAAATGTTTCCCATCTCTTTTTGCCCTGGCAACATGATTTAGAAGACATAGAGGATGTGTGGGTCTCCAGGCCACACTGTGAGTAATTCACGTGGGGTCAGATGCTGAAGTGACATGTACTCCCAAGATCACTCCCAGAGCCCCTGGTTGAGGCTAGTTGGCCAGTGGTGCTGATAGTGGACTGGTGTGATTTAAAAGCACCAGGCGCGCAGCTTGTGTCCAGTCAGGGTGGGCAGCTGGGACAGAAGCTGCAGCCCCCTCACCCAAAATGTCTCTGCCTGTGAGTCACAGCCCTGACTCACGAGCTGGTGTGGATGAAGCTGTAATTTGAAGATGATGCCGCCTACATGTGTCCGCTCTGCTCCTCTCCTGGAGGTGGCAGAAGCGAACGCATGCTCCATCATCTGAAATCTTCGCCCAGACGTGTCAGTTCACACCCCAGGTGAGGGAAGGTTAGGGTGAGTGTACAGGCAAGCACTCACCTGGCAGTCATAAACCCAGGGGAGGAGGTTTCCACACCGACTCAGCAGCTGGAAAGTACCCACTGGTCCCGTCTGTGCCAGCTCTTGCACCTGCCCAAAACACCTGACTGGTCCCAGCACCCCAGAGAAGACCTCTCTGCTCACCCCATGCACTGCAGGGGTCTTGTGCCAGGATACGTTTTTCCCAGATGTGTGTGTCAGCACCCCAAGGCTCATGAGCATCATTTCTCTTGGCACTTGCACTGTCCTGGAAAAGTGGTGATCATGGGGCTACAGAGCTAGGAACTGACACATATTTAGCTGAAATAGCCAATTAAACTGAAATAGCTTTGATTTACGTGAAAATTAGACAAGTGGCAGTGCTCGGGACAAGATTGATCAGGATTATTTGCGAACTCCCAGTCACACTTCTGTAGGAAGAGCCAAATTTATGTCCCATGGGCTTGTTTTTTGTCATTTTATTTCCCTGGCATTGAAACACCTGTCGGAAGACATGAAGGCAGCCAGTACAGCGTTAAGTCGCCAGCAATTCCCAAACAAACGGAAGCGCGTGTTTGCACAGCATCAGCACTTTGCACCAGGAAGCCACTGCGTTTGTGATACTTCACTGGAAGCCATAAAGCCAGATTTATTTTTAAATGTTTTTTCCCCTTCTATCAGCTTTAACACAAACTGTTTCAACCCAACACTCTGCTTAGAGCAGCACAACCCCTTCCCACAGGTTGCTCCTTAGCTTGGGTTAGTCACTGCTTTTGTTTTACCCTTATTTGAGGTGGGAGCAAATAAGTGAAGCATCTGCTCCCTCACAGTTCTCCAGCATCTCTTTGTTCTTTTTGCCTTTTATCCATTGTGTTCTCTCTGCAGAGATCCCTGCTCTCCACCTTCCTCTCTTTCCTAACCCTGCTTCTGCAGCAGAAGTGACCAGCCAGCAGCATTTAGCAATGCCCTCACTATTTACAGATGTCAAGTCCCTCACCCAGCATGAATTTCCTCTTTGCTCGTGCAAGAAAAGGTTGTGAAATGCCCAACGGTCTCTCCAGAAATGAGCAAAGAGAAGAAGGAAACCCGGCAGCCCTGGCCATGCCACCCTGCTGCCCGCCCTGCTCACAGCATCAAGGTAGGGGTGTGTGTGCTGAGTCACTGCTGGGCTTAACACACTCCAGCCTTGCGACAGCAGACACCCAGCAGCGGAACAAAAGCAATGTTGACAGTTAACAGTGCGTAGCCTACTCTGATTAAAGTCCAGCTTGTGTGGCTTTGGGGAAGAGCGATGGGAGGGGGAGCAGAAGGTAGTGCCCGGGGAGGCTCAGTGCTCTTAGAATCGTAGAATTGGGTTGGAAGGGACCTCTAAAGGTCATCTGGTCCAACCTCTCCACAACAAGCAGGGACATTTCTAACTAAAACAGATTGCTCAGATCCCCATCAAGCCTGACCCTGAATGTCTCCATGACCTCTCTAGACGACCTGCTCCAGTGATCCACCACACTCATATTAAATAACTTCTTCCTAATGTCCAGCCTAAATCTGTCAGTGCTCTTAGAGCAGCTTCCCTGACCCCTCTGGGAGTCCTACAGCTTGTAGGTCTGGTGCCTTCCAGCAGCAGCCCCAGGCTGGCTCTGAGCTGGACAGGATTGGGCACGCAGGGCAAGAGATGCTCCTGCTCACACCACACACAAGTCCCCCAGCTGGGACATGTGCTCACTGGTTGGGATCACACACTTGCCAAAGAAGCTGCCATGGGCAAGAATATTTGCATTACCTTCTGATGGATATCCAGCCAAAGTCTACAGCTTGGTTCCAGGGTAAATCAGGTGGTCAGAGACACCAGTTTGGACAACAGCAATGTAGAGGGAAGGTCAAGCCTTACCTTCCTGCAGCAGGGATGGGGTGCTGGGCTGCTGTGCAGCTTCACTGCCTTTCTAGCAATTAATTCAGCAGAAAGGGAGGGAGGGAAGGAGGAATCACAGCCCTTCAGGCTACTGGTTTTTTAAATCTTTGCTCGGAGGGCTCACCTGGCAAAGCTGTTGCCTGAGGTCAGCATGTCTGAAGAACAGTGCCTGGTGACTATTTCACAAAGCTCCTCTTCTGGGGTAACGTGACTTGTCTCTCTGAAATTCCCTGAGAATATGTGCTCTGAGCACAGGACAGAGAAGAAAGAAGCAGCCAGAACCTGCCCACCTTCTGGCATCTGCTTTGAAAAGGTCAGAGAGGTGTGTGTAAGTTGCCTTTCTCTCTAGGTTGGCTAGACTTGCCCTGGGCCACAGCCAGAATGCACCAGCCAGAGGGTATGACACAGAATCATAGAATCATTAAGGTTGGAAGAGACTGCCAAGATCATCAGGTCCAAGCATCAACCCAATGTCAGGTAGTATGTCCCAGGATAAGGAATACTATATCCTAGTGCAGTCCTCCCGCACTGCCCAGCATCTCGATCCCAACTACGAGACCAGTACAGCTGGTTTGTTAAGGTAGATTAGCACCAGAGCTGGCTTTCCAGAGCAACCTGCCCCACACTGCAGTTTGCTCTGGTTTTGTTCAGCAGGCAGAAGTGTGAAGTGCAGCCAGGCCATGACAAGCCACTACCAATGCTGGACCAGATGCCTGGAGAAAAGCGTCCTAACCCTGCCAGCATTGCTTCTTACTGGCACCCATATGAGTTAATCCTTCCCAGTGTGTACTCGACCCTACTTTTTCCTTTACTGGGAAAGGCATCGGTGTTTGTCACCAGGTGGCTACAATGGCAACCATGGGGAGACTGGGATGGCCACCACCACCCCAGGCTGGGCTTTTGGGCTGCAGACCCAACTCATTCACAGCAAAGACACTGAAACCAACCCAAAAAAAAATGAGTCAGCTGTAGGAAAGGATTTTGGTGCAATGCTGCTAGCTCTGCTGGAGCTCCCCTTCTTGTCAAGATCTACTCACTGCTGTTCTTGGCCTCCTCAGGCGGCTTCTCCAGCAGGAATGCAAGCAGCAAGTGCTGGGAGTGTTGCTGCACGGAGGGAAAGCAGCTAAAATAGTAGCTGGGTGTGATGCTGAAGAAGTCATCTTCCTGTGGTGTCCTCAATGCAAATACACTTAAGGAAAATTAATCAGCCCTCCTTGGAATTTTTTCCAGAGGGCCCCTCTGACTAATTGTGCCCAAAACAGCCAGGCTGACCCTGCGCCATTGTGTGACGGTGCTGTAGGGGACTTGCTCACGTTTGGGTGGAGGCAGGGGAAAACTGTTTTGCAGGCCTGCCCAAAAAATCCCTTGGTCTGGCTCTGCCAAAAGCCACACCAAGTATATTGTAACTCCAAGCTGGCTTGGAGTGCAGGAGTGTTTCAGCACTGTGGACTGCTCATTAGCTGGCCCGCACTGTATTTACACCGCTTCGAGCATCTCCGTGTTTAAGGAAGAGAAGGCAAAGGATGGGGCAATGCCAATTTCTGGGGTGTGCTTTGGATGCTTCTCCATGTGTGCTATTTTTGCGATGCTCTCAGCTTTGTCTTTGCTAAGAGCAGGAACCGCATAGTAAAAGGTTTCACCTCCTCGTGTGGCAACAGGCTCCCATGGAAAAACAGACAGAAGGGTTTTCTCCCTCGGAAGAGGAGCTCTGCCTGTTTCACCAGCGGAATGTCCCGTACATTTTGTGGCGCTTCTGAAATCATTCACAGATGGAATCCATCCTAACAAAGGCTTTTATTCACAGGGCAGGTTTCTCTGCCATGTGTCTTGGGCCACACATTCCGGCTTGCATCAGCCAAACAGATCCACAGAGCCAGACAAATTTCCAGGCAGACACCGGACATGGAAATGTTCTGCTGTGAGCAGCGGGATATTCCTTGTGCAGCACTGTTGCCCCCGTGGAAATCTGAGACTTGGAGTCGCAGCAATAAACGTGCCTTTCTTCACAGGCTTCCTTCACAAGGATTCAGGTACCCAACACCATTTTTAGGGTGCTACCAGGGACTACAGAGAAAGCATGGCAGAGCAGACAGATTCTACGAAAGAACACCCAGAGGTGCCCAGTGTCCTCAGGGAGCTGTGAGGCAGCCACAGGAATAGCTGTGGTGGCTACAGCTATACAATTATGAAAATAGAGCAGCCAAACAGTGGTGCCTTTTCTTGAGTTTGGGGTGTTGTTTTGCCTCCTGGAGCTGTAGTGGTGCTGTGCCAGGAGCAGAGCTCACCTCCACAGCCATGAGCAGCTTTCTACCACCCTTTGCATGCTGCAGCTTGCAGATCAATCTTTCTCCAGCCCTACCCATCTCCTAGCTTCTTCCTTCTATCTATATTGCACTGGCAAGGGGCTTTTAGAGAAGAAGGCATTGCTGCTTCTCTGCTTTGGCCACAACCTCTGACTGCAGATGCTCACCTTGCTGGGGCTGAGCAATTGCCTAAGCTGATGAGATGACAAACCCCAGATAATCTGTTTGTTCATCAACCTCACCTGAACAAGAGAAATAAAGACTGATCAAAGTTAGACAGCAAACTTATGGACACAACCCAGCAACATATATCAGTAAACTCTTCCCCTGCTTCTCTTTCTTGCCGTATGCTCAGGGCTCAGTCACAAGTGCCTTAGAAACATCTCACCAGCTGCCCACGCGCACAACGAGAGCAGCAACAACAACAAAGGGAAACAGAGGGATGACTGAAGTGAGTTTGGAAATCGCTTCTCACATGAAACACTCCTTTAGTCACAGGAACAGAAAAGCATTAAAATTCCCTGCCTCTGATGTAAACAGCAGAAAGAAAAAGTCATCTGGAAGGACGGGATGATTCACACTGAGGACCTGACTTGTAATATTCATTGGTGTTGAAACTGCCTCTGCAAGATGACTACATGTGAAAGTAGCACCAGCGAAATACCAGCTTCTGCCATGAGAAGGGTCATTAACGGCGAAGCTGTGCGGTGAGACTCCAGTGCCACAGCCTTGGCTCAGGTGAGTAACCATGTCATCCAACCAGTCCTGGCTAAAACAGCAGCGTCACTCAGGTAGCACTGATTTACGTAAGGGCAGCAGCTGGCTGGAGCTCCCTGAGGCTCTGATGCCCTCCTCCATTGCAAAGAAGAGTTCTTTCCCTCTCACTCTTGCAAAAACCCCTTCCAAGGGCTTCCTTGCAAGGATGCTGCTTGAGCTGAGCACTTCAGGAAGTCTGGAAATTCAGCTTTGATGTTAATTGTCCTGACCCAAGCGGTAAGAGAGCGCAGCAGGCCATTTTGACTTCATGCATTGTTAGGAGATACTTTCCTCTACATGTTTGAATCTGTTTACTTAGTCTTCCAGGCCTTTACCCATGAATATTAAATTCCTTGATCACTATGCATTAGGAGACATCTTTGCACCATCTGTTTGTATTTGTCATCTAGCCCTTGTAAATAATAAAATGTAGTTTGTTCTCAAGTTCATGGATCCTGGCAGGAGCACAACTACAATGGAGGAAAAGTACTGTGTGAAGCTATTGGGGGTGGCAGGACTCTGCTTTAGGTCCCCATCTTACCACTAAGGAACTAAAGCCAGAACCTGCCACAAAGAGTGATGCTGAGCCTCCATGGCTCCCAGAAGAGATGATGGAGGGCTCTACATGCCTGAGGGTGATGAGAGTGACAAACTCTCTAAGAGGTACTGGCAGTGAAGAAACAAATGAGGAATAAATGGGTAAATGAGCAACATAAAGTTGTTCTCATACCTAGGAGAAGCTATGAGGAGTGACATTGTCACCTATCAGCCGAGGGGTGAAGTTTGTGGGAGACAAGGTGAACATCGAGACAAACACTGATAAAATGCTGTTGCTACACTATAAAATTAATTCTTAGAGGGAGCTCCATCTGGAAATTGTCCTTTCCCTAGGAGAGCTGTCCCATGAGTAAGAAGAAACACACTCCATGGTTGAAGACCTCAGTGGACAATGAAAGCCAGCTAGCGAGCGCACCCATAGGCTCAGCACCTTGTTGGAGCCATCAGAGACATACCTCGTCACAGACTCATGATGATTTACACCGCCTGGGGATTTGCCTCCCTGTGCTCTTATAAATTAACCCATGTGCCAGGTATAACCACCTACAAACACTGAAATTGTTGTCGTCTATAGTTAAAACCTAAGGTTGTCAGTTAAAAGAAGGGATCGTTGAAGAAGTTAAATGGAATCTTGTTATTTCTATCTGACCTGCTGGTAGCAACAAATTTAGGCAAGAAAATGGTTGCCAAATATTTGCTTAACTGGAAGAGTTCTCTGGGCTTGGACAAGATACCACTTGCTACTCTGCTTGGCCTTGCAAACATCCCACACGAGGAGGTTACCTATTAAGTGATAACAATATATCTTGTTAATTGTTAGAGCATGATGGCCTTAGACTTTGCTCAGGTATTTAATAACACCATCTGCTGTCTAGGTCTGCAATACTATTATTTTTACATGAGGATTACTCTTCTTGCTCCACAAACAAGCTGTAATAGCAGTGCTAAGGGAGAGCACAAGCACTATGGTATTTAAACCCCAGCAGCCAAGTACAACACGGAGGATGAGCACTTCACCCAAAAAATCCCAGACGCACTGTCTCAAATCTGGAAATCCCAACGTGCTGAAGGCTGAGGGGGTGAGATCCAGCCTCACGGACTGCAGCTGGGGGAAAAGCTCTTGTGTCTCGCCTGAGAAAGGGCTGGGAGTGAAACCCAGCCTTCTGCAGGCTGCCAGCTGCTTCACTCGCTCTGTCACCGTTGCCATTTCCTTCCCCAAAACAACAGCAACGGTCCCAAGGCCACCATCTAGGAACTGCTGTGCCTTCAGATCTCCTCACTGATAACATGGCTTTAGTGCCAGATAATCACATTCACCTGGTTTTACATCTGTAAAGGGTCCAATCCTGTTCTTGTTAACAGGGATGAGATTTTTGGCTTCATAGAAAGAGGGAGGGAAGAAAACGGTGAATTTGTCTGTGCAGCTGGTGTTTTCTGATCAGCGTTTTCACCACCCTGGGTAGCCCTGGGGTTAGGTGTAAACCCATTCCTGTTGAGTCCAGAACATGAGCCTGCTGAATTAAGGGCAAAAAGTCCTCAGATTAATTGATTCCTCACTCTGGAGCGATGCAATTTTTGTGCAAATAGTTTTTTTCTTCCTAACAAAGAGAAGTCGCAACCTGGTAGCTGGTGAGCTGCCAGATGATGGAAGAAGCACTAGAGGTATGAACACTGAGGAGCTCCAAAATAACCCCAACAAGACAAAGTGCCCAGACCAGGCTTTGAATGAAAAGCAAGCGTTTGCACTGGGGATTTCAGACTAGTTTTTATTTTGCGGTGCCACTTATTGGCACATATCCCTCTAGTGTGTGTGAGGGAGGTGACAACTGTGAACCCCCCACGCTCTCCAGCCTAATTCCTGTATCAGACCTAAAAGGAGAAGTGTTTTCCTTGGAGCTCTGTTGCAACAGAGGGATCAAATATGAAACCAAACATATGAATGTAATTAGGAGGGTATGTAAAATATGAGGGGCTGGATGTCTCAACTGTGTCCGAACAGGCATGTCCCAACACGCCGTTAGTGAAAGAGGATTTTAAGTATTCCAGGCTGTTGGACAACGTATCCGGTTACATTTTCAGATGGTTCTCAGTCATTTTCTCATATGATTTTTCTCATATTTCAGGTGAAGGGGCTTGATTCCGGAAGCCCAGTGCAGAGAACCATCCAACTGTTTTTGAAGCTTGTGAAACAATATATTTTTGTTACCAGTGATACTTCTGGAAGATGATGGGAGAAAGTCCAGATTCTTCTCAGACTCACCTTGTACAAACTCTGAGTCAAAGACAATGTCATGAATACTTGTACGTGCATATAGCACATCGTGATGGTTTCTTTAACCAGTTCTAAACATGAAAACTGGTATTTTCATATCACAGAATCACAGCACTGTTTATACTGGAAAACACCTTTAAGATCACCAAATCCAACCATCAACCCAACTCTCCCAAATATACAGCTGAGTGCATTTTTTTCCTGTCTCTTCATGAATGACAAAGGAATGGCTAAAATTTGTGCCAAAAGTATTTATAATAAAACCTATCTCTGGCCTTTGCCTACAATTTGCATTTTTTTTTAAACCTTTCCAAGGGAAGCAGTAGGCAAAATCCCCAGCAACTGGGAGCATGTGCAAGGATGCAGAAAGCTTCAGAATACATTTCCACACCCTGCTGACCTGTTCTTCAAAAAGTCTGCCAAAACACATAACTCTCACTATAAAACAAAATCCAGAAGAAAGGACCTTGCTTACATTAACCTACTTCCTTCCAGGTTGCATGCCATGGCAGGCTCCCCCAGTAGAAGAGCAACTGAGCCCATTGTGTGACCTTCGTGCCATCCCTAGGACTCAGAGGAGGAGGGCACTGGTGGAAGTGACCCTCCCTCACTGCTGGTGGAAGGTCAAGCTCGGTCTCTGAGCTGATCAGACACAGCAGACCTCTAAAAGAGGCACTGGTGACTTGTCAGCTGTGCAGCATCCTGCCTCACCTCAGCTGGTGCTGTGTATGATCACCTTGGGCCAAATGCCACCCCGCAGACTTAGCAGAGCTGCCCCAAATGAGGACAGTGCCATGGTGTTTATAATTTCCTCAGGTTAGGGTGGCGAGTGATACTGGGTGAAAGTGCAACTGGCTCCTTCTTTTCCCAGATCTCTCCCCACCTGAAACACAATCTTTGTTCAGGAGTATCATTCAATTTCAAGCTGAGGTTTCTGTGATCACAGAGAGCACTTGCAGAGCCATAAATTTGACAGCAATGGCTTCAAATGAAACACAGTTCCCTGAACCGTGACACAGGAGTATCTTCCTCACCTCATAGCTGCAATCCATGTGCCAGTTTTCCAGATTTTAATGCAAACCTGCATTTTAACTTCTGTGGAGCCATATGGACATCTCTCTACAGTGAAGAAGAGCCCTATGCAGAGGCTTCCTCATGTTTCTGGTGATGGAGACCAGGAGCTGGAGCCCAGCTTTCAAGCTGATAGGAAATCAGGTCGATCTCCAGAGTGGCTGCCTGCCCCTAGGAAGCCCTCTTCAGCAGTGGGAGCGGTGGCACAGGTGGCGCAAGCAATGGCATGGGTGCAGGTGCTACACAAGGTTCAGCAGCTGCAAGCCCATGCTGCTGCTGAGGTCCCTCCCCAGCTACCTAGCCTGAGCAGAAGAAGAATCATTTCTGGTAGCAACACCAACCTAGCGTGCCTTGGTAGATCATTTGTGTCCAAGGCCACCTGGATCAAAGACAGGATGAAGTGGTGCCCAGAAGACCAGGGCCAAGCAACTCTCCTCGGCGTGGCACTCTGGGGTGGTGATCTGGCCTGCTATTATGTAAGACTGTACAAAAGCTGTACAACAAAACTATTTTCAGGGAGGACATTAATTGAAGGCTGAGTCAGGCTGCAGCTAGCACAGAGATGCTTTGAGAGGCTCATACCCTTTTCATTTGGTCTGTATTTTTTCCAGTTAATTACAATGTGTGTGGAAGAGCAGTTAGCAATAACAGGAACTGGCAGAGGGAAGATGGATGATGAAGGTGCTCATCCTCTTGCCTCTGGATCACCCATTCAAACCCACTGCAGATCTGCAATGTCCAGAAGTTACCTAACTCTGTGGCTGCACTGGGCATACGGAAAGTGATGCAAAGGACTTTCATCCAGCTCTCAGGCCACATCTACATCACAGCTAGGTAGACAACTGGAGAAGGCCCTGGTTGCAGAATCACAGAATGGCTGGAGCTGGAAGGCACCTCTGATCTAGTCCAATCCCCTGCTACAGCAGGATCACCTGGAGAAAGTACTAGGTAACTGGTCTTTGCTGAAGTCTATGCTGGTGTGGTTTTTCTGTTGTTTCTCTCCCTGGGGTCGGGTTAAAGAAGATGAGGACATGTCTTCCCATGTCTCATCAAGCTGCCATCAGGTGCCATAGGGTCTGATACAAAATGACAGCGGTGTCCTCCATGCTGGCTGCAGCATAACCTCTAAAGGACTCTCCAAGCAGACCACGGAGCACAGAGGCAGCTGCTTGGTGCTCCTGATTAGTTTAGAATCATAGAATCATAGGGATTGGAAGGGACCTCGAAAGATCATCTAGTCCAATCCCCCTGCCACAGCAGGATCACCTAGACCAAGATGCTTATGATGGACTACATGTTGAAACTATGTGTGAGATGTGCTAGGGAGAGAGCTGTTGAGGGACATGTGCCTGGCACCCTCCAAGCCTACATGCAACACCCCTGAATCAGCACCAAGTGGTGGCTGTGCAAGCAGCCTCTGTAGCCACCCCAGAGAGCTCACAAGCACAGTCATTCCTTGGACGTGACGCAAGGACCTCAGCAAGTCTCATTATGAAAATGACTGCTCCTCACTCCCTCATCCATTTGGGAGACTAAGTGATAAGTAAGTCCAAGCCTTTGGCAAGTTTCTTTAATGACTGAAAATTGGAGGAGGAGACTGAGTTTAATTGCCAGTTCCAGCACAGGTCTACTGGTTATGAATGTTGCTGATGTTCTTTTTATCAAATATGAACTCAACTGTGCTTCCAGCAGGCACCTCCTTCTGGGGCTCCACGTGCGCAAGGAGGGTGTAGGTGCCTGCAAAAAGGATGTGAGTGGGTACTTGTCTGAAAGTACAAGTGGACAGGATGAGGCAATGCAACATAGCTCTGCTGTTTATGTTTCCACATGCATCATTAATTCCTAAACCTGTAAGGATTGCTCCTTAGCATTGCTACACATATGATAGAATGGGCAAGAAGATAAAAATGCACCCTTTTCCTTGCTTTTTCTAACCATATCAGACAGCAGGGAACACAAAGGTAAGGACAGGGGCTGCAGCACAGGGAAGACTTTTCCCCTGCTGTGACTCCCCTCCATGGAAGAGGGACACTGCCTGGGCATTCAAGGAGCGAAAGGGAGAGGAGTAAGAGGCAGAGTAAGAGACAGAAGCAAATTTTACTTGTGTTTGGTGTCCTCTCAGGTTTGGCACACGTCCGCAAACCAATTATGTTGCAAAACCAAAAGACTATGACTGCAATGACAAGCAGAAATGTGGACACCCCAACGGTATCTCAATGTGCCTGGAACAAACCAAGGCTGCAGCACAACCCACTGGCTCAGAGCCTTTGCAGTGGTCTGCCCGAGGGACCCTGCGCAGCAGTTCCATGTCATGTTGTAGTGTTTCCTCCGAAGAGCAGCCCTGCTGAGGTGGGATTGGGGACCATGGGCAGGAAGGGCACCAGAGAGCTGCGTCTTGCTACCAGTTACAAAATTTGGAACCAGTTGCTACCAGTTATAGAACCCTAGCAATTGCCGAGTAATCAGAGAGGGAATCTGTCTCCTCTGTCTTCTGCCCTTTCATGTTTCTTCAAACCCATTGTTCTGTGCGAAGGTCAAAACCATCAGCACCTGCCCCTTGAGCCCCCAGCCCCTCCAGGCAGCTGTACTCTGCCAGGTAAGCAGAAAACTGGGATTTCAAAGTGACCAGCGCTGGCAGGAAACCTTGAGGTCAGCATCAGCAAAGTACCTTCTGCTGGCAGTGGTGGTCCTGTCCTGCCCCAAGGACAAAGGGAAATGATTTCAGACTTAAAAAAGGGAAATTTAGATCAGACCTTAGGAAGAAGCCCTTCCCTGTGAGGGTATTGAAGCACTGGAACAAGTCACCCAGGGAGGTTGTGGCTGCTCCATCCATGGAAGTGTTCAAGGCCAGGTTGGATGGGGCTCTAGGCAACCTGGTCTAGTGAGAGGTGTCCCTGCCTATGGCAAGGGGGCTGGAGCTAGATGGCCTCTAAGGTTCCTTCCAACCTAAACCATTCTATGATTCTATGAAACCACAGGGCCAGCAGCCACAGAGGCAGGGAGGCCTTTAGGGACAGCCAGCTCTTCTGACAGGACCAGGAGGTGACTTGCCAGCTGGAGCTGTCAGCGAGCACCGGTTTGCTGCTTCGGGGAGACATTTTGGTAATGCAGAAACTCCCACACTGGAAACAGCTTTAATAGCTCTGGCTCAGGCTTTGAGAAAGTCTGAGCCCTGGTTTTAACTTTTGTTTCATAAAACGACCTCTCAGCCAACTCCCTCAAACAGGGAAAAAGCATCTCGCAGCCCAAAGTGCCCACCCTAACTGGCAGAACCTCCCCAGGGCTCCTCTTCTTGCTCTGCTCAGGTGCAGCAGCCCTTTGTCACATGCTGAGAGGGAATTCTGCTCCTTCTGTGCATGCTGCATAGACACTCTGCAGAATGAAGCGCAGACAAGGAATACAACCATCCTGGGGCTTAAATAGAAGGAGTTTTAAGGCTCGCCATAATTTTTTTCAACAATCTGGTTCTGCTCTTATTTTGCAACTTCTCCTGTGAAGTCCTCATCCCATCCAATTTTTAAAGGGTACTTGGAAGGCTGCAACTCCCGTGCAGAAGACAGCGAGCAGACAGCGGTGTCGTGGAGGGGTCACAGCTTCCCAGGCTTCCTGTTTATTTTGGGAAGGGGTCACTCGGCCGGCCGCTCTGCCCGCGCCCTGGGAAGCCCCCGGCTGTCGCATTCCTGCCCCCCTCACCCCTGGCCGCAGACAATTGCTGACTGTAGCTCACAAGGCTGAGCGCTGAGGCGGGGTGTAAATGGGATAACCCGACATGCCTATTTACCCAGCCTGGGGATAAGGGGCGGAAGCTTTTCCACATCAACTGCCCTTTCTTCTGGCATCTGGAAGTCTCTCTCTGAAGTTTTTACTTCTCTTCAGAGGGTAATAACCTCTGGATTTCTCAACTGTTTCCACCATCTTTTCCTTGCTGGTTTTTTTCTTCTGTGACTTGAAAAGAGGGTGTAAAGCCAATGGCTCGGTTAAAAAGAGAATGGTTTCATTTTTTTATAGAAAGTGCATTTTTTTGCTCCAAACTACCTCGGGTAGAGCCCACCAATGAAGCAGAAACACTCAGGCTCTTGCTCACACTGCAACTCCTTGGTGACTAACCCTGCCCAAACTTCATATAGCAAGAAACTCGTAGCAGAAGAGCAGCATACACGGCAGCTCCTTGTTTTGGGAGATGTCTGTGCACTGATGGCACAGCAGTGCTCTTCTGCTGTTTCCTACTGTAAGCAGGCTCTTCTTAGAGGTTGTGAACACCTGCTCTCTGCAAGTGTTCAAAGCCAGGTTGGATGGGGCTCTGGGCAACCTGCTCTCGTGAGAGTTGTCTCTGCTCATGGCAGGGGGGTTGGAGCTAGACGGTCTCTGAGGTCACTTTCAACCCAAACCATTCCATAATTAAGGGCCTCATGGCTCTTCAGAAGTTACCACCAAACAATGGTGTCCAAGACAGCTGTCTTCATGGAGTTAATAAAAATCCCCATGTACGGCCAAAGGCAGACACTGAGTAGCCACTTGCTGAGTCTCAATCCTCTGGAATGTCCCACCTCACAGGGAGCTGGTGTGGTGACCTCCCTCTGGCCTCAGCAGAGTATTTGTCTGCCAGTGCCTCTGTCAGCTCCTGCCATCAGCAGGCATCTCCAGCAGGCTGGGCATGGCAGGGCAGCCATCAGCACGCTGCAGCTCTCGGGGAATGTGTGCTCTTGTCCCATGAGCATGTAAGCACACATGGCTTTGCACTCCCAGTGATGAGCTTGTGAATAAAGTTACAAGTGGTTGTAAACATCTGCAGGATCAGTGGCTTACCATGAGCCTGTCCTAAGCCTACTTATGTCAAAAGGCTGTGCCTGATGATGCTCTCATTTGAATCAGTACTTTTATTTCTCCCCCCCTCCCCGCTATGACAGCAAGTAAAATACTGTTGGATGGGGAATTTTCTTCAATATTTTTCTCTTTTCTCTGGCTTTGGAACAAGCATCAGCATGAAAACAGGGCACCACTTGAACTGCCGTTTGAATTGTCCACCTTAAAATCCACACATAAGAGAGGAATCACTTTCAAAATGAAAATCAGAGGCTTCAGTGTTTCTAAAATGACTACCAGCAGCTCATTCTTGACAGACAAATATGAGTAGCTGTCTACAAGCTAGACGTAGAATTAGGGGGTTTTGAAATTGGCTAAAATCACATAATCCTAACCTAGGTGAGAAGCCCACTAAAACTTGGGTTTATTCAGCTTTCTGGAAAATTCTCTGGAGCAACCTGCCATCTCCAGTATGAATGAGAACAGCAGAGATGCCATAAAGGAGGCACCTCAGAGTGAAAGCAAAGCCCCTCCATTCCTACCTGAACTCTCTTCTCAGCAGTGGCTTTACAAACATTATAACAACTATGTAATGACCCAACTCCTGGCCATGACTTGCCAAAGTCTGGAATCTGCCATCATGCTCCAGCTGTTGAGATGGGCTCAAATAGGGGCAGGGGAGGAGGGGTGTCTTCCTTTCAGCCATTGGGCTCCTTGGCTCCAAATCACCTTCATTTGACTACATCCAAAACTACTAGGACTATTCTCAGCCTTTCCCTTCTCAATATTGGAAGAATAGCCTCCACAACCCATTACAGATCAAAGCAGGAGAAGTATTAGAACCCTCCAGCATAATCACCCTTCCCACCGTGGCTCTGGCCACTTTGCTGCTGACCAGCATGACTTCTGCCCTTACAGAAGGCTGGAAATAAGACCCATGGAGGAAACTGTGTATCTGCAGAAGTGGAAGGTTGTTGAGACACCCTCCACTGAGAGGGAAAGAAGAATGCTGAGAGCACGGGGGACACTTGTTTGGACATAGAAGACAGGGGAGGCCCCATGGAAGATGGGTATGTGGGTGAAGTGCAGAGTGGGTACACAGCTCTGGGTCAAGGGGTTGCCTGTGATCACTACCAGTAGCCCTGAGGAAAGGCAGGAAGGGAAGTGGCACCCTGCAAGGAAGGAAGGAGCATAGTAACACAGCAAGACCACAGTGGGGCTCCAAAACATGGGGTGGGAAGTGGCTCACCATGGTGTTGATGGGGTTCCTCCTCAGAAGCTGCCCTGCTGTGACCTTCTTGCCTTCAGCCATGACACTGGTCACAACAGGGAGAAGGTGAAAACCCCACACACCATGTTGCCTCCCTGTCACGGTACACCCCGGCCATGTGCTGCCCTGCACAGCCCCGCCATTTCCCCATCAGGTCTCCTCGAGCCGTGTCATAGCAAGGGGCGTTCCGCAGAGATGGAGCACAAAAGGCTGGTTTCTGTTTCAGTAATAAAAAAAAGGGAACAAGAAACAAACGCATTATCTGTTCGATTCCTGCAGTTACTGCTCTAACAGTCAGCAGCTGTGAGCGCTTTCTGGTGTGTGATTTGATACACAAGCCACATTTCCTGTGCAGCACTGACACATTTTTTTATCAACTTTTTGACGCCGAGCTCTGTAACGCGCAGGGTTTGTTGGGTTGTTGGATTGGGGTTTTCACCCCCCTCTCCCTTTTCCACTGGAATGAATTCAAAGGCAGCAAATGCAGCAAAGCCAGCGCGCTGCCCATCTCGACTTTTCCAAGCAGCTAGTTTTCATTAGCAAGGAAGGAAAATAAAACCCAGATCACATTTTCTGTCCTGCAGTTAAAAAAAAAAAAAAGCCTCACACGCTGCTGAAAGCTTCGCTTTCTTCTTCCCCTGCAGCCAAGCGCTCCAGCTCTGCTCATGAGCTCAAAATGTGCAAACACGCTGTTTCTTGGCTTTCCACCAGTATATATAAATATATGTATTTTTTTTTTCCTTCGGAGAGAACCTGGAGGCTAAAAGCAAGAGGGCAAAGGAGTACGTGACTAAACCATCCAAACTTCCTCTTTCATAAGCCATCACATGATGAAGTGCAATTACAATTCCTGCCTTGTCCCTGCCAATTGCAGGCGCATTGCCTCACCCGAGAAACCCGGCTGCTTCCTCCTCTCTGTGTGTGAGTGTGTGAGTGAGTGTGGAGGCAGCGATCGCTGCAGCCGGCTTGGCGGGGCTCCAGCTTCAGGCTGGAGAAAGAGGGCAGTGGGTGGAAGACGAAAACAAAGCTCTGTTTACTTATCATGCACACGGATAAAGCGGCTTTCCAGCCGCGGGAAGGGGGGGGTGGAGGGAAGAGAAACAGCTTTTAAAGGACTTTGATGCAATGTGAAGGAGGGCTGCAGGAGAAAAAAGCGAGCCGAACTTAACCCTTGGCTTTCCAGGGGGTGCGACCCCCTGTGCCTCTTCCTCCTGCTCCCCTCCCTAAACTATGAAGGCTACGAGGGTACTTCCAGGGGCAGCAGCCGCGGTCGCCGCTCCGACGTGCGACGCCTGGGTCGGGGGCTTGGCGATGGTGGCGGCGGGTGTTTTGCTTTTTTGCTTAACAGCCCGGCGCCTTCAGGACGCCCAGCCGAGTCCAGTTGCAAAGTCACCCAGCCTGGCACTGGGGCCCGGGCCGAGAGCCAACGCCAGGGCGAGGAAGAGGGCGGGACACGGCTAGGCAGGCCCCCCCTCGCTGCTCCCCAAGACCGCATGGGCGACTGCTGCCCCTTCTCCCCGCTTAACCCCTAACACCCCCGCCTCCGTCAGCACCAGCCTGAAGCAGGGCAGCGGCTAGCGGGCAGCACCCCCCGGCCCGCAAAGCCCCGTCCGCGCAGTCGGGCCGCTGTCAGCGGCGGGGAGGCACCTCCCGCCGGGGACCGCGGACGTCAGAGCTTCCCCGGTCGCAGCCCTGGCCGGCCCCCGCTCCCC